>JADRCC010313009.1:0-21474 GCA_019843855.1 Hylomyscus alleni | reverse complement strand
GGGGCTCTGGGTCTTCGTCGTCTTCGTCTTCGTGAGCAAGAAACCAAAGAGAGCTGTAACACAATAAAGGAGCGCTGGAAGAATTCCTCGAGTGACGCGTCGTCATTGCCCACCGCATCACTCACCATTCCCTTTCTGGTAACTATGAAGTAACCATTCTCTTGGTGATGAAGAACATTTCCAGATGTATATTCAGTTTCAACTCTTTCTGCCTGTTCAAGGATTTTGGCAAAATAATCCTTCATTTTTCGTTGTCAGATTTGTAAATTAATTAAATGAAAATTCTTTGACAAAGTAATCATGTGCTACTACTAAAGTGTATTTATTAAAATTGAAAATTCTTAAGGAGAAACAGAATTGTAGATATAAAAAGCAATGAATTATTTTATAAAATTGTAGTTGGACTAGGAAGAACAAACAGCTTGACTTACAGCATTATTTTTATTTTACTTATGAGTTGCTTAATTTTCCATATTTTGCCATTTATTAATAAACTTTATTAAATTAATTTATTTATACATGATATGAAAGTAATGTTTATTTGCCTGATAAAATTCTTTTCTAGGAGCCTTACTGATGAATATTCTTACCCTTTTATTTCATTCTGAACACTAGATGGCTGGTTCAACTAAGCAGTTCTGGCCCAAACTCGTCTCTAAGATGACTGATTCAGTCTGGCTTTTCTCAGCTTCTCAGTGAATTGCTCTGCTTGGCCTCAAGCTAACTTTGACAATTTGGTAATCTCTATTCCTTGTCTTCAACTGCCTTTACTGACTTGCACTGAGATGTATTAACTCAGGAATGAAGTAAATTCCACTGCACTACAATCACATCAGTAATCCAACTAACCCAACTGACTAATGTTAACTGTTTAAACTGATTTTCTCTCCTTGTTCTGATCTGCTCTTAAATAGTTTTTCTCCTGAGAGCTGGGCATGTCATATCTCTGACTCAGTCTATCAAATCTTTCTCAGCCCCCCCCCCCCAATTAGACATCATTGGGGTTAAAAGTGTGTACTAAAGGACTGTAGCGAGGATTGAAGGTATATACTATGAGTGTGTCTGTGTTCTGGTCAGATCACACAGACCTAGAAGGTCTTTGAATGTAATCAGAGTAGCAATGTTACTAGACTAAAATTACTCTATAGCATGATTCATGCTTTTGCAGCCATTTATATTTTGATGTTTTTATTTATTTAAAGGATTGGCATAATTTTAATAGTAATCTTAAATTATTTTACTGTGGATGACATATTCTTTATGGAAATACATTTTTGAACCATTGTCAGGAGGCAACAAGGAGAAGCTATAAGGTGATCTTCTTGAGATGGATCCACCTGGGATTAAAAATCTATGATGCATTTGCTCTTGTAGGCAATTCCTGGTAGAAATTCATTTCAGGAAAAATTCCTGCTATTAATATGCTTTTCCTGTTATTATTAAACATATATAACAATCAATATATATGAGCCCACCCCATTGAGCAGATCTCTGTAGACCTACGAAGATGTACTATCTTATAGTTATGCTATATAGAAAAATCAATAATAATTCTATAGAAGTTCTGACTTGATTCAAATAATTTTAGGAAGAAAATTTTCAGAGATAATCTTAATTTCTAGAAAGATGTAATAAAGTCAGAGTCAAGAATAGAATGTGCCTACTCCTCAGAATAGTAAGTAAAGACTACTTAAGAAATACAATGAACTTTTATAATCCCACTAAAAAGAAAAATGGACTTGGACCAATTTTGTGATCAAGAAAAAACATTTAGTTTCATGGATAAAGTCACAAGTGTACATTATGATAAGGCAAGGGTATGTAAAATCTGTTGCTTTGAACTTTCAATGAGTATATTATAATGAAACACTACTTTGAACTTAGAATAAACTTGGCAAAAATATCAACATCCTTCTGTAGCTCTCATTTTATGTAACATTTTATTATGAAGTAATTTTCTAAAGAACTTTTTGTACAAGAAGATATAAAAATACCAGAGAAAAGAAAATTGTTGGTTGAGTGGTTTGGCTTGGCAAGCTTTGTCTCATCCATTCATCCACCCATCCATCCAAATGCATATATTTGTTTGTCTATATGTTTGTATGTAGGTATAAGTGCATGTATGTAAGCCCACATGAATACTTGTGGAGTTGGTTGTGAGAGATTGTCAGGCCCAGCCAGAGTGTGGGTGTATGAATGCTTGAATGTTTACATTTCTGTTCATATTTGCCTGCATACAGCCTCTTAATTTGTTTTCTTTCCTTTCTGGCTGATTCACAAAATGTTAACTAGCTTAGCCATAGAGGCTGCTGGCTGATTCATCAGAGAAAGGATCCCAGCAATAAATCTTTTCACTTATCCCCTCCTGTTTTATGATGAGGTGCATCAGAGGAATTCATAGAAGTTAAGTCAGCTACTGAAACATAATGAGGTAGACTTATGACAGGTAAATGTTTTATTATTATACAGAAATCCTAAATATAATGTAAGACTGTCTTACACTCTCCAATATTCTTTCTCCTTTGCTGCATCAAGAAGAACCAAACAAGAAAGAAGTACCTGGTTGGTCCCTGGCAAGCCATGTGAAACTGCAGATAATTTTTCCTTTCTTTGATCTACATGGAAAAGATGACAACAATAAAATTTATCCTATTTGAGACATCAGAAATAAATGCTTTTGTAGATCTTGTGTCATTTGTCTATCTCATATGAGATTTAAAAGATATAATGAAGGAAGATATATATTATGATAGGCAGTATGATGTTCACTGTGCATTAGCTACGTAACACTAATAAAAACATTTTGATTTAAAGTTGTTGTTAATGACCTGCAACAGTTTTATAGCCTTTGCATAATTAGTACTATAAAATAATAGCAATATTATATAATTTAAAAATATTATGAGACTTAACATATAGTTATTTAACTTTTTTTATATTTCAAAGTCAGAAATAATAATCTGAAACTTTATGCTGTAAAAGTGAAACAGCATTTTTCTCATGTGAGTAGGCTAAGTTTTATTTTCAAAAAACCTTATCTTTGTACAATCAAAAATATTTAGTCCTTAATTTTAGTGACATCTTTGTTAGTATGCCTGAGATTACTCTAGCAGTAATTACAATATAGCATGTTTGAATTATTCTCCCCATAGCCAATCACATAGATAATTTACAGTTTTCTTGATACTGAGGATAATTTTCTAGCACTGACTTAAGAAATAAGATTATCTAGTGGAATAAACAGAAAATAATTTGGTATGGTCAACTCACCTGATTGTGTCTCCTACAAAATATTCATTTTTTAGCAATGATATAATGAAAACTTAAATCATCATGTTGATATATGTATTCTCTGCCATATAGATATTTTATTGTCACAACACTGCAAGAAACTATATTAATACAAGTTTAAATTCATATAAAAATAATTCCTGCCGGGTGGTTGTGGTGCACGCCTTTAATTCCAGCACGTGGGAGGCAGAGGCAGGTGAATTTCTGTGTTCGAGTCCAGCCTGGTCTACAGAGTGAGTTCCAGGACAGCCAGGGCTACACAGAGAAATCCTGTCTCAAAAAAACAAAAACAAAAACAAAAACAAAAAAATTCCTTTAAACACTATTCTGTGAAATTTCTGTTCACATGGATATATTCAACTGCTAGATGCATAATAGAATTCTGTGTGCCAAGCAAGATTCAAGCACTGACATATAATTTTGCAAGTCAAAAGAACATAAATGATATTGAGTACTGTGACATGTGGCTAGATTGATATAATAAATAAGGTAGGTAGTTCCTGAGTATTGAGACCAAATGGAGGTGATATCAGAGTAAGAATCAGAAAAAAGCACAATATAATTAAATAAGACAAATAAGAAAAGTACTTAAATAAAAGACATTGCCAAGTGATACTGTTGCAGAGAAAAAGATGAGACATAAAAATTTCAATGTTGTCAGAATATTTCTGGTGAAGGAGAAAACTGAAATAAATGATACCTGGGGGAAAATGATTGTGGTCAGGATGATTGCAAGTAATGAACATGTTAAGAACATATTATTGAATCCCTCAAAGTCATTAAAATATGCAGGGAAGAAATAGAGAAGAGCCTGAGGAAAAGAAGGTCCAGCAACAGGTCCAAGGTGGGATCCAGCTCAAGGGGAGGTCCCAAGGACTGACCCTATTACTGAGGCTATGGAGCACTCACAAAAAGGGACCTAGCATGACTGCCCTCCAAAAGACCCAACAAGCAGCTGAAAGAGTCAGATGCAGATATTTGCACCCAACAAATGACATAAGCAGCTGATCACTGTGGTTGACTTAGGGGAAAGTTAGAAGTTGAGGAAGAGGGTGACCCTATAGGAGGACCAGAAGTCTCAATTAACCTGGACCCCCAAGGTCTCTTAGACATTGGACCACTAACCAGGCAGCATACACCAGCTAATATGAGGCCTGAACACGTATACAACAGAGTACTGATGGGTTTGGGTTCAGTCAGAAAATATGTACCTAACACTCAAGAGAATGGAAGACCCAGGAAGGTTAGAGGTCTGCTGGGGTTGGGGTAGGGGTTAGAGATATCCTCATGGAGATAAGGAGCAGGGAGGAGGTATGGAATATGGAGCAGTCAGAGGGTTGACCATGGTAGGGATAAAATCTGTAGTTTAAAATATATAAATAAATTAATTAAAAAAATTAAAAGTATTACATATGACCTTAATGTGACAAAGAGATGTCAGGATTAACAGTAATACTGAAATGTCTAAATATGCTGAAGATAAATTTTACTCCAAGACTAAGATTGCTTGATGTAAATGTTACATTTTTGACAGTTTTTCAGAATTGTGAGTAGAGAGGAACTCTGAATAATCTTCCCAGGAATAAATAAACATCGACTGGTTTTCAACAAGGACAATCAATATTTTTAGAGTCTATATAATCTTTCCTTAGTGTGTTTGTTCTAAAACTATGTAATGGAAGTTCATGAAGAAAACCTCACTGAAATTCATATTCTAGCACTAGAATCTTTGATAAAATTTTATTTGTTTATGATTAAATAATATTTCTACATGTTCCTATATGAACCCACAATTAGTAGTCAGTATTTTTTAAAGTATATATTCTCATATTTATGGATATCCACTAAAGTTTTATCAACCTTCACAGAAAGAGTTGAGGTTCCCCAGAATCAAAGTATGATATATGATAAATCTTATGTTTTTAAGTTTGTGTAAAAATAAATCTCTGATACGGTAATTGGTATTTTATATGGACTTTTTATTAATATTACTGAAAATCAAGATTAATGATCATTTTCATTCCACAAAGAAATATATTTGTAGGATAGTTGAGGAACATTCTGTTTCTAAAGAATTATACTGAGTTAATGACAAGTTTTATGTTTGTAATTACTTGCCAATTAAAATGTGCCCACTGGTACAGTAGTGATATTGTTATTATGTGGTAGCTAAATACTTAGTGATTGAAATTAAGGCCTAGTCTACAGTAGGAGATTTAATACTAGACACTGGCCAAAGTAACATGGGTTGGAGGTCATATGCCTTATTCTATAAACTGCTATTGTAATTTCTAAATGATTCTATTATCAAATTACCTTCTAGAATATTTATATTTTTATCCATAGTCTTGAGTTGATTTCAGTCTTACAAAATAAGATGACTTTTGTAGTGAACAATAATCAGTACAGAGATGAATAACTGGATAAAGTGAAATGATTAAGGGATTGAGTGCCCATCCATAAATGAGACATATATTGTGGAACATCATAGATGAAGGGGTAAAATGAATATAAGAACTGTGAGATAGAGAGCATAGCTATAAAATGCTGTATTTTAATCATGGTATGCCTGATGTTTGGCTGTTGTTACCTGCATGAGATTGAGGCAGCCAAAATGCATGGCTACATGGGGCTGATAATTGCCATACCTTCTCTACTCAAAAGCTATTCACCAAAATACAATCCACCAACCACAAGAAACTCAAGAAGAAGGAAGATGAAAGTATGGATACTTTGATCTCTCTTAGAAGGGGGAACAAAATATCCATCGAAGGAGTTGCAGAGACAAAGTATGGAGCAGAGACTGAAGGAAGGACAATCCAGAGACTGCTGCACCTGGGAATCCTTCACATATTCAATCCCCAAACCCAGACTCTATTATGGATACCAGCAAGTGCTGGCTGACAAGAGCCTAATATAGCTGTATCCTGAGAGGCTCTGACAGTACCTGACTAATACAGAAGTAGAGACTCACAGCCGTCCATTGGACTGAGTACAGGGTCCCCAATGAAGGAGCTAGATAAAGGACCGAAGGAGCTGAAGGGTTTGCAGCCCCTTAGGACGAACAACAATATGGACTGTCCAGTACCCTCAGAGCTCCCAGGGACTAAACCACCAACCAAAAAGTACACATGGTGGGACTCATGGCTCTAGCAGCATATGTATAGCAAAGGATGGCCTACTAATCGGTTATCAGTGGGAGGAAAAGCCCTTGGTCCTGTGAAAGTTCTATGATGCCCCAATGTAGGGGAATGCCATGGCCAGGAAGAGGAAGAAGGTGTGTTGGTGAGCAAGGGGAGGGAGGGGAACAGGGTTTTTTTCAGAGGAGAAACTTGGAAAGGAAATATCATTTGAAATGTAAATAAAGAAAATATAATAAATAAAATTTAAAAAGCTATTCTTAGTGGGTGGTTATTATGGGAGAGTGAATTCTTCTTCATTGTGGTTGTAGCCATTAATAGAATAATACTTTTTTAGTAGTTGGCAACAAACACATGAACATATGAGTAACACTAACTGGACTTAATGATTTATCTAAAAGGAAAGATATACAATTGGGAGAGGAACATGATGGGGTAAGTATGAGAAGAACTGATGTGTGAATTGGTAATAGACATGATACTATTATACACATGGATTTCCCAAAGATAAAGGAAATTTATGTTTAAAAAAATAGATTGCAAATTGGTTCCTGGATGTAGCTACGTTTCGTTGATTCTAAATACCAGATTTTTTCTTCTATGCATAAAAATTAGAGCAAAACCTAATTTGTATTTCATTTTTGAGTGATATCCAAGTTAAATTATCTCTGGTGATAGATAAATGTTGATTAAAAGAAGTTGTATAAATGTAACCAAATATTCATCATTGTATTAAACCTTAAATTTATTTCATTGAATATAATTTCTTACCCATACAGTCTTCCATCTGTGAAAAAAAATAGCACCTTCCCCATCCTCTTCTTTGGAAAGCTTAAGAAGGTAATATACCAATACCATGCAGTTTTTTATCACTGCTGTGCTACTGTAGTACAGTTTGAGGTAAGGGATCAGATGTGAGAAAAGACAGGGAGATGTAGAGATGATCAAGAAATTGATCAGAGGTGTGTGGCAATTGGAGATGGGGAATTGAGTGTAGCCAACAGAACATCCCAGATGTCAAGGAAGCACGACACTCCAGGACCCAACAGAAATGACATTAAGGAAAATACACAAAAATGGGGAGAGAGAACATGTAGATACAATATGGAGAGGTGAGGCATGGCCCCCAGTTGAGGGATGGGGCCAACCACCCATCTCAGAAATTTTAACTAAGAATTGCATCTGTATAAAGGAAATACAGTGACAAAAAATGGAGCAGAGACTTGAAGGAAAGGCCATCCAAGAATGCCTCACTTGGGGATTCATCCCGTATGCAGCCACCAAAACCAGTCACTAAATGTTGATGCCAAGAAGTGTTTGTTGACAGGAGCCTGATGTAGCTGTCTCCTGAGAGCCTCTGACAGAGCCTTACTGATACCTTTGCAGATTCTTACAGCCAATCATTTGACTAAACATGGGGACCTCAATGGAGAAGTTAGGGGAAGGATTGAGGGCACTGAAGGTACTTGTAACCCCATAGGAAGAAAAACAATTGAAATAAAAAAAATACAGACTAACAGAATATGAGCAAAAACAGGATCCATCATTTTGCTGCACACAAGAAACACACCTCAGGAATAAAGATAGACATTACCTCAGAGTAAAGGTCAAGAAAAAATGTTTTCCAAGTAAATGGACCCTAGAAGCAAGCTGGAATAGTCATTCTAATATCTAATAAAATAGAATTTCAACCAAAATTAATCAAAAGAGACAGAAAAGGACACTTTATACAGATCAAAGGGAAATCTACCAAGATATCTCTATTCTTAACATCTATGAACCAAACAAAGGGGCACTCACATTTGGAAAAGAAACATTGCTAAAGCAAAAATTACACATCAATCCCTACATGTTAATAGTGGGAGACCTCAACACCTTACTCCCACCAATAGACAGAACATCAAGATAAAAACAAAACAGATAAAAAATTATATTAGTAGATATTATAAATCAAATGAACCTAACAGACTATATAGTATTTCACCCAAACACAAAAGAATATACAATCTTCTTAGCACCTCAGGGATCCTTCTCCAAAATTGACTACATAGTCTGTCTAAAACCAAGCCTCAGAAGATATAAGGATATTGAAATAGCACCTTTTATCATATCAGACTATCATGTATTAATACTGGACTTCAACAACAGAAATACTAGAAAGCCTACATATTCTTGAAAATTGAACAACTATCTACTTAGTGATCACTAGGTCAGAGAAGAAAGAAAGAAAGAAAGAAAGAAAGAAAGAAAGAAAGAAAGAAAGGAAGGAAGGAAGGAAGGAAGGAAGGAAGGAAGGAAGGAAGGAAGAAAGAAAGAAAGAAAGAAAGAAAGAAAGAAAGAAAGAAAGAAAGAAAGAAAGAACAAATGAAGGATGGCAAGCAGGGGGAGGGGGGAGGTAACAGGGGTTTGTTCTTGTTTTTTGGGTTTTTTGGTTTTTTTGGAGGGGAAACTGGGAAAGGAGAAATCATATGACATGTAAATAAAGAAAATATCTAATAAAAAAAGAAAAAAGAAAGAGAGAGAGGGAGAGAGAGAGAGAGGGAGGGAGGGAGGAAGGAAGGAAGGAAGGAAGGAAGGAAGGAAGGAAGGAAGGAAGGAAGGAAGGAAGGAAGGAAGGAAGAAAAGATTTCCTAGAATTCAATGAAAATGAAATCAAAATATACCAAAATTTATGGAACAAAATGAAAGCAGTACTAAGAGGAAATTTCATAACACTAAAAACCTCCATGAAGACATTAGAAAATTCTCATACCAGCTATTTAAAAGTATAAATGAAAGCTCTAGAAAAAAAATAAGTAAACACATGAAAGGGGAATAGAATGCAGGAAATAATCAAAATCATGGCTTAAATCAATCAGTTAGAAACAAGGAAAATAATACACAGAATCAACAAAACAAAGAGCTGGTTCTTTGAGAAAATCAACAAGATAGACAAACCTTTATCAAAACTAACCAGCATATAGAGAGACAGCATTCAAATAAACAAAATCGGTAATGAAAAAGGAGACACAACTGGCACTGCGAAAATTCAACATCAAACTAAATGGAGAAAGCATTTCTACTAAAATCAGGGAAAAGACAAGGCTTCCCACTCTGTCCCTATCTATTTAATATAGGAATTGAAGTTCTAGCCAGAACAATAAGACGACTAAAGGAGTTCAAATGGATATAATTTGGAAAGGAAGAAGTTAAAGTATTGCTCTTTGTGGATAATATGATAATATACATATGTGATCCCAAAAATTTTACCAAAGAACTCCTACAACTGATAAACACCTTCCGAAAGGTAGGTGCATAAAAATTAACTCAAAGAAATCAGTAGTTCTCCTTTATACAAATAATAAACATAGTGGGAAAGAAATTAGTGAAGTAACATCCTTTGTAATAGCCATGAATAATATATCTTTTTGTAACCTTAACTAAGCACGTGAAAGATCTGTATATCAAGATATTCAAGTCTCTGAAGAAAGAAATTGAAGAGGATATGAGAAGATGGAAAGAGCTCCTATGCTCATAGATAAGTAGGATTAACTTAGTGAAAATGCCCAACTTACCAACAGGAATCTACAGATTCAATGCAATACCCATCAAAATTCCAACAATTTTTTTTACAGAATTTGAAAGAGCAATTCTCAACTTCACATGGAAAAACAAAAACCCATGATAGCCTAAACAATCCTGAACATTCAAAGAACATCAGGAGGAATCACCATCCCTGACTTAATGCAGTATTGTTAAAAAACAGCATTGTTGGTATAGAATCTGAAAATTTGATTGATGGAATCAAATTGAAGACCCCAAAATAAACCCACAAGCCTAAGGACACTTGATTTTTTGATAAATAAGCCAAACCATACAATGGAAAAATGAAACCATCTTCAACAAATGGTGCTGTAATATCTAGATGTCTAGATGTAGAACAATGAAAATAGATCCATAATTATTACCCTACACAAAACTCAAGTCCAAGTAGATCAAGGACCTTAACATAAAACTGAATACAATGAATCTCTTAGAAGAGTAAATGGGAAATACCCTTGAACACATTGATACAGGAGACAATTTCTTGTATAGAACACCATTGACTCTGGCTCTAAGATCAAGAATTGATAAATGGGACTTTGTGAAACTGTTAACTTTTGTAAGGCAAAGGGCAATAGAACAAATATGCAGCCCACAGATTGGGAAAGGATCTTCACCAACCCTACACATAATAGAGGGCTTATATCCAAAATTTACAAAGAACTCATGAAGTTAAATAATAATTAATATAACCTAATTAAAATTGGATAAAAATTAGAGTTCTCATGAATGAGATATACTTTTAAAAATGTTCAAAGTCCTTAGTCATCAGGGAAATGCAAATTAAAACATACCTGAGGTTCCCTCTTATATCCATCAGAAGATCAAAAACTCAATGGTGGCAAGGATATAGAGCAAGGGGAAAACTCCTCCATTGCTAATGAGAATGCAGACATATACAACCACCTTGGAAATGAATTTGGGTATTTCTCATAAAACAGGCAATAGTTCTACTTCAAGACCCAGGTATACCACTCCCTAGCATACTCTCCAAAGGTATTCCAACATGCCACAAACTCAATTGCTCAACTATATTCATAGCATCTTTATTTATAATAGACAGAAACTGGAAACAACATAGATATCCCTCAACTGAAGATTGAATAAAGAAAATGTGCTATACTGGAATTCTATTCAACCATTAACAACAAAGACATCATGAATTTTGCTGGTAAATGGAGGGAACTTGAGAATATCATACTGAATGATGTAACCCAGTCCCAAAAGGACATGCATGGTATGTACTCACTTATAAGTAGATATTAGTCATAAAATACAGGTACCATGTTATTCTCCAGAGACCCATAGAAACTAAACAATAAGGGAGGCCCAAGGGAGGAAGCTTGTGTCTTACTGAGAAGGGGGAATAAAATAATCATATGAGGCAGATGGAGGGAGGGAACTGAGAGAGAGGAGGAATAGGGAGGAGTATGGGGAAGGGAGTTGGGGTTCAAGATCAGGTAAGTAAAGGGACAGGAGAGATGGCCATTAAAATCTACAACTGCAGGGGTGAGGAGGTTGGAACATCTTCAGGAAGAGACAGAGATCTTGGATAAGTGAGGGACCCAAGCATCAGTAGGGTTAACCTGACTCACTACAATGGGGATATGGAACCTGAAGAGCCTATATCCTGTGTCTAGGCAGGAACCCCAGTGGAGCTACAGAGTCTCCAACCCACCCCAAATCTTTCAACCCAAAATTTATCCTCTCTACCAGAATTACAGATATGAGGGGTAGAACAGAGCCTAAGAGAATAACCAACCAATAACTGGCCCAACTTGAGACTGATCCCATGGTCAAGCAGCAGTCTTTAACAATATTAATAGTATTATGCTATTCTTGCAGACAGGCAGATGTCCTATGAGAACTCTACTCAGGAGGTGAATCAGACAGATACACCCATAGCCAAACAATAGATGGAGTTTGGTGACTCTTATGGAAAAATAGAAGGAAGGATTGTGGGTCCTAAAGGGGATAGGAACCCTATAGGAAGACCAACAGGGTCAACTAAACTGTACCTCTGGGGCTCTCGGAGACTGAACCATTAACCAAAGAGCACACATGGGCTAGAACTAAACCTCCCAGCATATATGTAGCAGATTTTCAGCTTGGTTTTCATGTGGGTCCCAAATGATTGGAATGGGAGCTATCCCAAATGCTTTTGCCTACATGTGGAATATGTTCTTCTACCCTGGCTGCCTTGTCTGGCCTCATTAAAAGAGGAAGCAACTATTCTTGCAGAGACTTGAAGTTCCAGGGAAGGAGGTACCTAGGGGGCCCCATGTGCTCAGAGGAGAAGAAGAGGGGGTGGGGGAAGCATTAGAGCAGGGGGAGACTGGGAGAAGAGCAATTAACAGGATGTAAACTCAATAAGCAAAAAAATAAATTAAAAAAGTAATAAAAGAAAAGAGTCCATGATAGTGGACCAAATTAGCAGGTGGCTGGAGCAGCAGCTGAGCATGTATATCCAAAATCACAAAATGGAATCAGAGAAAGCATTCTCAAAATGGTGCAAGAGTTTTGAAATTTCAAAGACCAGCCTTAGTAACATACTCCCTCCAGAAAGGCCACACAGACCAATCCTATCCAAACCTGCACAAACTGGATATCAAGTATTCTAATACCCAAAGCTTATGAGGACATCTTATTTAAATCACTACATAGCATCCTATGTCCCCCACAGTTTTGTGTTTATATTTTAATGAAAAAATTCATTAGCATAAATTCAAAAACTTCCAACTTTCAGTCTCAATGTTCTTGAAAATCCAAAGTTGAAATCTCTTCTGAAACTCAAGATAATTCCCTAACTGTAATCACCGGCAAAGTCAAAAATTAAATTTTACACTTCTATCATACAAAGGCACAGAGTATGTATTATTCTTCCAAAAGAGAGGAATCAAAGCATAATTAAAACATACTGAACAGACCAAAACCCAACATGACAAAGTCCAAATACTGTAGCTACATGTCTAATGCCAGATGGCTGAGATGTCTCGGCCCTTTTGGCTTTGCTGCCTGCCCATGAATCTTTGCTGCCTGAAACACCTCTCATTCAAGTTGGTTCCATTCCTTGTATGCAGATGCTCGGGTATCTCCAATACAAACCAATCTTTATGCTCATAACTTTGTGTAATGTCATCACAGGGCCTTATGGTCTCCTAGGGCCTTGTGCAATGATTACCCTGCCTCTAATGCTCTCAGTTTACTCATGCATATTCATGTCTATAAAACCAGAACAATGTCAAGTTCAACTAGCTACTTGGGATGAACCTTGGACTCTTTGAACCACATTTGCCTCGGTTTTATTCATTCTTTAGGTGGTTTTCTTTCATAAGTTAGAAGCTTAATTGATTGGTGTTTGCACTGAGGACATTTTCCCCTTTATTTCAATGAAGGTTTGACACTTCCTTAATGACACCAACCTTAATAGTTGCAGTTAAGGACATTAACCTTGCTAGTTTCATTTTCCTTTTAAAACTGTACATTTTTTTATTTCTTTCTGTCTCACATGATCTTAATCTTTTTCATTATATATCTCTATAAGAGCAATTCATAATAAACATGTGGCATATTCAATACTGATACTGTCTTGAAATCTACTCTTGCAAGGAAATTAGTTCATTGCATCTTAATTTAGCTTTAAGGAATTTCTTAATGCAAGGACAGACAGCAGCTACATATTTGCAAAAACATCACAAGAATGGTTTCTGGACTAGCTGCTAATGTTATTCTCTCCAATGCCTCTTGAGCTACCCTTCTGCAGTCAACACTGCTTTTAGCACTACTGTCTTCTAAAACCTTAATAGGATTGCCCATTAAGATGTTTGCAAAATTCAATAGCTTTTCTAGTCCATTGTCCATAAGTTTTCCACATTCCTTTAAAAAAAAGACATGGTCAATTTTGTCATAGTAATAGTCCATTTCCTGTTATGACAAAAGTGACAATGCTGTGACAAAATACCATGGCGATGACAACTTTGAGATGGGAGGGTTTATTTAGGACTTGAAGTTTTAGATGTTTAGGGTCTATGATGGCCAAATAGTGATATGGACCAGGAACATCTTGAACTGCAAACAGGGGGCAGTATTTAAAAGATAGGTATGAGGTTTCAAATGAGAAATATTGTCCATAGTCTTGAGTATTTGAATACTTGGTCCCTGGCTCATGGTACAGTTTGGGGATTACCAGAAGGTTCATTCTTCTTGGAGAAAGTGTGTAATTGGACATGGGCTCTGACCATTTAAAGCCTTGCCCAATTTTTAAATTGTTATCTCCCACTTGCTCTTGTAATTTAAGATGTGAGCTCTCAGTTTGTTATTCTAACCAACATTCCTGTCTGCTGCCATGTTTCCCTGTCATGTCTGTGAGAGACACTTATTTATCTGGATCTATAAACTCAAAATAAATCCCTGCTTCTATAACATCAAACAGAAAAGGAATTAATATAGTGAGTATAATTTCTAAACACATTAATTGGGAGGAAACATTTGACAATTATGTATGATACTATCAACTTTCACAAATGGTTTTCTTTGCTTATACTTCCCTTCATTAGGCAAAGTATATGGAATTGAAATCATATACCATCATGACTTATTTACTTGTAATTTAATAATGACATGGATAGAAGTGAACATATTTGCAAATAATTTATAATATTGTGATTGTTAAGGACATCTGTCTGTACTCTTCTTTTCTTTTCTAGTTAAACATATGATGGAATTTGACTTATGTCTGTATTATTCCCAATATATTTTTTTTTTGCTTTAGTCATGTCCCAAGCTAATGGTCAACTTGGTTTTTGTTACTGTTGTTGTTGTTGTTGCTCCTCTGTCCTGTCACTTTGTGACTTGAAACTTGTAATCTGTTTACATTGTTTCATGGCATGCTATGTGAATTATCTTACCATAAATTATTTCATGGTATATTATCAGAACTGTCTGACCATAAACTCATTAAATGATCTTTTCCAAATAGCATAAAAATAACTGCAAAATTCTTTTTTGTATCCACCTGCTTACTTCCTATATAAAAAACTTCACTGCTTCTGGTCTTGGCCTTGTCTCTCTCAAGTTTGGCCAGGCTCTAAAAATAAATATTTACCTTGTAACCTTTCAGTTTCTGTGCTTGGTTTTGAAACCATAACATAGAAGATAAATTGATACAAAATAATGTTATTCTTTTCAAAGCTATAAAGCTGGAAATAAAAAAAAGTATTTGTTACTGTGTCTCTTATTTCCTATAAGGTTCAAACTAACTTATAAAAATTTGATTTATAATTTATAAAACATGAAAATATAAGGTTTTACTGATTTTATTTACACTATATGAGAATAGTTTCTTCTCTATTTTACAGTCTTTATGATCTTAATCTTATAAAAAATGAATCAGCTATTACAAAACTTAAGGTATTTAGCTTATATTTTCTATTCATTTTCTATTCATCCATTCATTGTGAGGCAAATAATGTTTCACAGAAGGTATTCAGGGTCATTACATTTCATAAAGGTGAGAACACAATGTAAAAGTATCATAAATATTAAATAACCACTTAAGTTATTCGGAAGCATCTACTGAAATATAACACTATGTATCAGAAACACCTCTTAGCACAATTTGAATTATTAATATATGTAAAAAATACTGACAGTAATGGGAAACCTATTTATGTACTTCAAGGCCTTTGCATTCCTGGGGATAAATGAATAAAATTCAAAAAGAAGCATTTCTTTTTAAAAATATGTAAGGGTTAATTCATACACTTTTCAAATCCTATTACTTTTATAAGTTAGAACACTTTGTTTTTACTTCAAGCTAAGTTTTAAAAGGATATGGTGTGGAGAAAAAAAGCACAAGCAGCAACTACCAGTCACCCAAGTGAACTACACCTCAGTGTGAGTCACCTTCCCTAGAAGTTTTTTTTTTTTTTTTCAATACTAACAATGAGGTTGTCATTGAAGCTGAACTTCATTAATAAGCATTCCTTAGTGTCATCATTTACTTACTGTTAAACATTGAATAATAGAAATGCTGAGGAATGCAGTATGGAAGGAATTGATTCTAAGAGAAAAACCTGATACTTTGTGTTGGCTGGATTTATGACAACTTGAAACAAAGTATAAGCATCTGAGAGAAGGAAATCCCAATTGAGAAATGCTTCCATAAGTCTGAGCTGTTGGGTCAACTTATAAAATATTTTTCTAATTAGTTATTGATAATGGTAAGGCCCAGCCCATTATGGGTGGGAACTTTCCTGGGCTGGTATTCTATAAAGGCTAGCTGAGTAAGCCATATGGAACAGGGCAGTAAGTAGTATCTATCCATGGTCTCTGCATCAGTATCTTCAAGGTTCCTGCCTGTTTGAGTTTCTGCCTTGACTAACCTTAGTGAACTATGACTCAGGATATGTAAGCAAATAAATACTTTCCTCCCAAGTTGCTTTTGGCCATATTTTTTTAATAGCACCAATAGTAACTATAACTAAGATAATCAGATGTCTATTACAGGTTTGTCTGTGTCTATATTTGCCCATCTTTTTTTTATTATTAATTTTGGTTTGAAGTCTTTTGTTAGGTAGTAACTTAGCTTGTATCAGGGTCATTTGCTTGAAATGTCTTTTTCCAATCATTTGTCCTGAGTTACTGTTTATTCTTGTTATTGAGGTATGTTTTTGGATGAGGCAGAAGGATGTGTCCTACTTTTTGTATCTATTCTGTTAATTGGTGTCTTTTTATTGGGAATTGAGAATATTGATATTGATAGTGATAAGAGACAACAATGACCACTGATTGTTAACTCTTGTTATTTTGTTGGCAGTGGTACTGTGTGTGAGAGCATGTGTGCATGTTGCATGTATGTTTTCCTTCTTTTATGCTTATGTAAGATTATCTATTTCCTATGTTTTCATTTTTATGATTAACCTCCTTAGGTTGGATGTTTCCTTCTAATACCTTGAGCAGAGCTGAATTTTTAGGTTGATATTGTTTAAATTTGACTTTATCATGGAATATTTTAGTTTCTCCATTTATGGTGATTGGAAGTTTTTTCTGAGTATAGCAGTATGGCCTGATACCTGTTGTCATTAAGAATCTACAGAATATCTGTCCAAAGTTTGTAGAGTCTCCATTGAGAAGTGAGCTATACCTAATATGTCCTTATATGTTACTTGGTCATTTCCTTTGTAGCTTCTCCTATTCTTTCTTTCTTCTATATATTTAGTGTTTTGATTATTATGTGGTGAGTGGACACTCTTTTCTGATTCCATCTATTTGGTGTTCTCTATGCTTTTTGCACTTTTATGAGTATCTTCTTCTTTAATATTCTTTAGGAATATTTCCATCTATTAATACTTTCCAGGCATTTAAGCTGGGATACCTCTCCTTCCTCTATTTTCTTTATTTATAGGTTTGGACTTTTTTTCATAGTGTTGCAGATATCTTTGATGTTTTGTTCCAGGAATTTAAAGTTAACACTTTCTTTGACCAACATAGTCATTTCTTCTATTATATTTTTCAATACCTGAAATTCCCCATTCAGTTTCTTATATTGTATTAATAAAGGTTGCATTTGTAGTTTTCTTTTTAATTTCTTAAATTTTCATTTCTAGAATTTCTTCATTTTTGTTTTTTCATTGTTACTTCTATTCCCATTTTCAGATATTGAACAGTTTTATTAATTTCCATCATCTGATTTTTTTCTTTATGTGGTTAATCTATTCCTCTAATTGTTTGAATTTTCCCACATTTCTCTGAGGAATTTATTCAATTTCCTCCAATTGATGTGTGTGTGTGTGTGTGTGTGTGTGTGTGTGTGTGTGTGTGTGTGTGTTTTGCTGTAAGAGACATCATGGCAACTCTTATATAGGAGATCATTTGATTGCAGGTTTGCTCTTATTTTTAGAAGTTTGGTCTATTATCAATATGGTGGAAGTATCACAGCAGGGATGGAAGTCATGACAGATATAGTGCTAGAAAAGTAGATAAGTGGTACAACCTGATCTGCAGACAGAAAGAGAAACACTGTGCCAAGTGTATGCTTTTGAAATCTCAAAGCCCACCTTCTGTTATGTACTTTCTCTAAGAAGACCCCATCTCCTTATCATTCAATCCTTTCTTGTATTCCTCTCCCAGTGGACTAATCATTCAAATATATGAGTCTATGAGTAGCACAGTTCATATTCAAGCCAACACATGGAGTAAGAATGTCAAAGGATTTAGTTTTTAAGTGTTAAATGAAATGCTAACTATATTGGGTTTTTATGTTTTTTTGGTTGGTTGGTTGGTTGGTTGGTTGGTTGGTTGGTTGGTTTGGTTTGCTTGTTTGTTTGTTTGGTTTGTTGTTTGAGACAGAGTTTCACTGTGTAGCCCTGAGCTGTTCTGAAACTTACTCTGTAGAGCACTATGGACTAAAACTCAAAGAAATCCACCAACATCTGCCTCCTAAGTACTCAGATTTAACACATGTGCCACCACTGCACAACAGCTACAAGTTCTTTCAAGATTCATATTTTATAAATATAAATTTAAGTTATACATTTTGTGTGTGCGTGTGTGTGTGTGTGTGTGTGTGTGTGTGTGTATAAGTGATGGCACATGCCTTTAATATCAGCACACTGGAGGTAGAAGCAATAAGATCTTAATAAATTTGATGTCACCTTGGTCTACAAAGTGAGTTCTAGGACAACCAGGGCTACACAGAGAAACCCTGTCAAAAAGAAAAACTTAAAAAAGCAAAATAATTGTGTGTGTGTCTGTGTGTGTCTCTGTCTCTTTCTCTTTTTCTCTATCTATGTCTGTCTCTCTATCTCTGTCTTTCTGTCTCTCTATGAATCTCTTATTCTCTCTATCTCTGTCTTGATCTTTCTCACTCTCTTTATCTATCCAACTCTGTCTCTCTGTCTCTGTCTGCCTCTGTCTCTGTCTCTGTCTCTCTCTGTCTCTCTCTCTCTCTCTGTCTCTCTCTCTCTCTCTCTCTCTCTGTGTGTGTGTGTGTGTGTGTGTGTGTGTGTGTGTGGTGTACATGCATTATCACTGAACTTGGAGCCCAACAACTATCTAGAGCAGTGGTTTTCAAACTCCCTGATGGTGCAACCCTTTAATACACTTCCTCATGTTGTTGTTAACATCTACGATAAAGTTCTTTTCATAGCTATTTTATAACTATAATTTTGTTACTGTTCTGAATCATAATGAATCAATATTTTGGAGACAGACAGTTGCCAAATGGCCATGACCCACAGGTTGAAAACCACTAGGCTTGACTCTTATCAGTGAGTTCCAGATATCCATTTCTTCATTTTCCATTGGCAGTGGAATTACAGGTATGTGTTGCCATTTCTGGCTTTTTACTTGGGTATGTGAAATCTAACTCAGGCTCCCATGCTTTTTCAGTAAAAAATTTAAGCACAGATCTACATTCTTAGCCTGTAAGGCATTCTTAATGAATGGTTTTACATGTTATTGAATGCTTTTCTGCTTCCATTAAAAAGATCATATAATGTTTGTTTTTAGGCTATTAATAGGGCATAATAAATTGATTAGAACATAAAGGTTAAATAAATATTTGTACTTTTAAAAAAAAACTATGCCAAGTCATAGTATATATTTTAGTTCCTTTTTTTTTTTGGTTTTGTTTTTTTTTGTTGTTTTTTGTTTTTTTTTTTTCTAGACAGGGTTTCTCTGTATAACTCTGGCTGACCTGGAACTCACTCTGTAGTCCAGGCTGACCTCGAACTCAGAACTCAAATTCAGAATTTCATCTGCCTCTGCCTCCTAAGTGCTGGGATTAAAAACATGAGCCACCACTGCCCGGCTTTAGTTCCTTTTTCAATTGTAAAAAATAAACTGACTAGTCCTTCCGGTCTCTCTGAACTAGTGTCCTGAGCAGACCTTGGGTGAAATCTCTGCAGCCAGTTGCACAATATCCAGAGGAAGCTCCACTCCCAGGCTCTCTGACACTCCCAGGATCAGAGGTGAGGAGGAACCAACACTGGGAGTAACTGGGACCTGCAGGACCAGGCACACAGGAACTCGCCCAGCAGAGTGACTCGAGTTCCTTCCCTTCTCTCTGGCCTGATATCCTAAGCAGACCTTGGGCACAAGCGTTGCAGTCAGTCTCATAACACCCAGAGGAAGCTGCTGTACTCCTAGGTGCTCTAACAAGCCCAGGGTCACAGGATCCCAGAATCACAGGATTACAGAGACAGCTTGACTCTGAGGAGTTCTGACAAAACCAGGATCATAGAAAGGACAGGTTCCAGTCAGATTTAGCAAGGGCAGGTAGCACTAGAGATATCCAGATGGTGGTGGGCAAGTGTAAGAAAATAAACAACACAAACCAAGGTTACTTGGCCTCATCAGAACCCAATTCTACCACCATAGCAAGTCCTGGACACACCATCACACCGGAAATGTAAGATTCAGTTCTAAAATCATTTATCATGATGATGATGGAGGACCGTAAGAAAAATATAAATAGCACCTTCAAAGAAATACAGGAGAACACAGGTAAACAGCTAGAAGACCTTCAAGAGGAAACACAAAAAATCCCTTAAAGAACTACAGGAAAATACAATCAAACAGGTGAAGGAAATGAGCAAAACCATCCAAAATCTAAAAATGGAAATAGAAACAATAAAGAAATCAGAACGAGAGACAACCCTGGAGATATAAAACCTAGGAAAGAAATCAGGAGTCATAGATGCAAGCATAACCAACAGAATACAAGAGATAGAAGAGAGAATCTCAGGGGCAGAAGACACCATAGAAAACATTGACACAACAGTTAAAGAAAATGCAAAAAGCAAAAAGCTCCTAACCCAAAACATCCAGGAAATCCAGGACACAATGAGAAGACCAAACCTAAGGATAGTAGGTAGAGAAGAGAGTGAAGACTCCCAGGGTAATGGGCCAGTAAATATCTTGAACAAATTATAGAAGAAAACTTCCCTAACCTAAAGAAAGAGATGCCCATGAATATGCACGAAGCCTATAGAACTCCAAATAGACTGTACCAGAAAAGAAACTCTTCCTGTCACATAATAATAAAAACACCAAATGCACCAAACAAAGAATTTTAAAAGCAGTAGGGAAAAAGGTCAAGTAACACATAAAGGCAGGCCTATCAGAATTACACCAGACTTCTCACCAGAGACTATGAAAACTAGAAGGTCCTGGGCAGATGTCATACAGACCCTACCAGAACACAAATGCCAGCTCAGGCTACTATACCCAGCAAAACTCTCAATTACCATAGATGGAGAAACAAAGATATTCCATGACAAAACAAAATTTATACAATATCTTTCCACAAATCCAGCTCTACAAAGGATAATAGATGGAAAACATCAACATAAGGAGCAAAATTATACCCTAGAAGAAGCAAAAAAGTAATAATTCAACAAATCCACACAAATCGAATTCCACCTCTTACAATAAAAACAACAGGAAGTGACAATTACCT
>JADRCC010312931.1:0-10200 GCA_019843855.1 Hylomyscus alleni | reverse complement strand
CAGTGTCCCTCCCCAGGACTCACAGCCTGGAGCTGGCTGACATGATATAGGTGGCCCAGTGTCCCTCCCCAGGACACACAGCCTGGAGTTGCCTCCTCATTCTCTGCACTGGAACAACGTGACGAAATGAACATCTTCCTAGGACCAGTGCTAGGCTGAGAGCTCACCACAGTGTGCGATGACAAGCTATACCCCACCAGCCTGACCCTGGAGAGACATGAGAGAATCCTGCTCACTTTCCAGGTCACTACATCCTGACTTCCCATTTCCCTGGAGATGATGGCATGTTCCAGAAAAGTCAATCCTGATTTGCACCTTGGGAACAAGATGATGGTAAGACGTGGCTTCCTGCTTACCTTAGGCCTAGCCGCCTGGGCCTCAAGGTCAGGGGTAGCCAAGGATCAGGCCAGGCTTCATTTGCCCTGGGACAGGGGCCTTGGGGAAGCCTCTCTATCCCTCTTCTGGAGGGCAGGTCCCATGTGCACAGTCAGCCTGAAGCCATCTATAGATACCCCTGCCCAAGGCACCTGCTCACCTAGGAGGCATGGTGTGTCTTCACCTTGAACCCCTTCATTCAGGCAGTCACTATTCTTGATGTGAGGAGAGGTTGGTGGATTGGGGCTCTCAGGGAGCAGGGGCTGAGTACTCCAGTAAGGGAGACAGATCTGTCAAGAGATCCCCTCACCAGGAAAGGAAGCTCCCTTCACGCAGATCCTAGAGGAGGTACAGCCCCAGACATAGCAAAGCTCCAGGGCCAGCAAACCAAGGGATCAGGGCAGCTCATTCAAAGAATAAGTCAAACTAAAACCCTACCTGGTGGGTGGCTGTTTGACATCACAAAGGCTAGGTGAAGGGATGGTGATGTAATGGCTGTTCTTATATTCAGGACTCCCCAGGCTCCATGAAGACACTGCCTAAGTGTAAGAAATGTATTTCTATGGCATCTGTGACTCGTGAACAAGAGTTCGGAAAGGATCCGTTCAATTAGCGCTGGCACCGACCAGAGACTGCAGATTGCACCATGTGTCAGCTTTGCTCATAGAACACCATTTGGTGGTATTTGTTCCCGGCCGTGGGATGCACGGAGAGCTCAATCGTGGGCCCACTCTTCTGGCTAGCCCTAATGTCCCCAGTGGAAATATGTTTGTGTGTCTTTTCACACACACCCTGAATCCCAAACCGAGTGGGACAAATAATAACACAGAGGAACTCGACATGAAGTAATGCGTGCCTAGTTTTGTGTGCAGATCACCTGCAAAGATGGTGTCACAGCTTTAAAAGGTGTCACAGGCTGGAACTCACTATTTAGACCAGCCTGGCCTTGAACTCAGAGATTTGCTTGCTTCTGTTTCTTGAGTGCTGGGAATGTGTCACCACTGCCTGGCCAAAATCAATCAATCAATCATACTTTAAAAAAATCAATGCATACTTTAAAAAAAAAAAATGTAGCTGGGCCCGCTGGACCATTTTTACTCCTGAAGGCTGTGCTTCCTACCAGCGCGTGGCCTGGGATGCTGACACGATAGCAGATTTGATTAGCTGGGGTCAGTTCTTCCTCTAATACTCCCATTGGTGGCTTCTAAACTTGGAACGAAAGGGTAATGCCCGTCCCTGTGCAGTGCAGTCCAGAGTCCGCACCGTAGTGTGATAGAGAAAACATGGGCTGTTAAAACCCACCGAGGCCATTCTCCTGGAAATGCTCCGAGAGCTGAGGCTTCAGTGCACAGCCGTGGTGTGTCTGCGCTGAAGCTCATTCAAACAAGCATGACCCCGACTGCTGACTAAGGCTCAGCGTGCAGAGAGCTCAGCTAACCCAGAGTCCAGCAGGCTCCTGAAACTGTAGCAGTGGTGATCCACCTGCCCTGTCCCTGCATACTCCTGTAGCTCAATGGCTCGGTCTTCTGAGGGACCCAGCCTCCTCACTGGAGCAGCCGCTCTACTCAGCACTCATCCTCAGGCCTGCTTTCCGTGATGGCCTCTCTGGACCTGCGCACAGCAGGTGTTAGCAGCTGATCCTTAAATGCATGACTGGTCAGGGAGAGAAATGTTCCAGACTGCAAGAGAGCATGATGGGTATAGCCCCGGGGCTGCACGAGGCAGGAAAGAAGATGGGGCTAGAAGGGGCCTCATTATTTATCCCCCTCAGACTCAACCCCGAGGCAGCTCTCTGTAACACACTGGATCTCCACATCGGACAGAGTGTCCCTGAAGATAAAAAAAAAAAAATAGTGACTGCAGTGATGATGGTGGTAAGAGTTGGAAGGTGGATGGGGCTAAATATGGCACTTCTAACATGGAAAAGAAAACGACAATCATGCTAGGCAGTGGTGGCGCACACCTTTAATCCCAGCACTTGAGAGGCAGAGGCAGGCGGATCTCTGAGTTTGAGGCCAGCCTGGTCTACAGAGTGAGTTCCAGGATAGTCAGGGCTACACAGAGAAACCCTGTCTCAAAAAAAAAAAGAAAGAAAGAAAAGAAAAAGAAAATGACGATCACACATACACATACACATACACATACACACACACACAAACATACACAGACACACAGATATACACCACACATACACATACAAACATACAAGGATACACACATACATACAAACTCACACAAACACACAGATACACACATACAAACACACACAAACATACACAGACACATATACACATAAAAACGCACACACAGATACATACACATATACAAACTCACACAAACACAGAAACACAGATACAAACACACACATATACACCCAGACATACACAAATATGCACACAAACACACACACATTCATACACACAAACACAAAACACACACACATATACACACACAAACACATGCACATCCACACATACTATACACACACACACACGCACACACACACACACACCACAGATAACCCCTTTGTTGACACAAAGAGGAAGGCAATCCGCACATGCAGGTAGGAGCCTTCCTGTAAACAGAGTAACCAAGCTAATCCGTTCACACTCAGGATGTCACAACATGAGCTTAATGAATGAGGAAGGAAGCAACCCACGCACTCCCTCCCTCAGCCTGAGTCCCCAGAATTAGGGAGCCTCTCTCTGGGGAATGAGAGGCTTGACTGGAAGGAAGGCTGGATACCCCCTGGGGAGAACCAGCCTTCAGTAAGCCTGTTCTTTAGTGTCCCATGGAGTTGTGGGATCTTTTTCCTGACATCTGCATGCAAATTGCTCCAAATTGCTCCAGCCTGCTCTAGCCACCCAAGTACTGCACGCCCAGGCTGCCGGCCTGACGGTGGCCTTTGGCTTGCTTATTACTGGGTGACATGCAGACAGGCTGGTGCCAGATGAAGCATGTACTTTCCTCCTTGGTGAAACGGAAAGACACGGGAGTCAGCAGGACCTTCCTATATGCAAATCTCTGGCTCCAGCTTCGATTTGGTCTTGTTAACCTTTATGTCTACTTCACTCGGTGGTGTGTCCCTCTACCTCTTCTACTCTGCTGTGACCAAGGACAGGAAGAACATCGACATGGTGTATCTCAGATCCAAATTTAATGGACTTCTCGAGAACCAACAGAGCTAGGTATGTTGGTCACATTGTTCTTTCATGCCCTTTCGGAGAGAGGTACTGGGATCGGAGCCATAGCTTCACACATGATGGGCAAGCATGCTGCTGCTAAGCTGTATGCCCAGATGCCCAGCCTGAGACTACTGCCAGCAGCAGCCTCTACTTAGAGTGACCCTGTTCCTCAGGGGGCAGCTGGTTTGCTGAACAGATATCTGGTGGCCTCACTTTGGGGTGAGGGATGCTTCTAGCCGCTGGGGTGCAAGGCAGGAGTGCTGCTGAATGTGCACAGAACGATGAAGGCTGTATGTCAATGACTACAGCTGGGAAGCCCGACTCAGCTTCAGCATGGTGACAGGCCGTGGGCAAATACATACACACTGCCTTCCTTCCTCCCAAGTCTCTGAGCATCAGTAGTTGTGCTATAGAGATATACATGTCAGTCTGTACTATAGGGATATGCATGTCAGTCTATGCTATAAGGATGTGCATGTCAGTCTATACAATAGGGATATGCATGTGAGTCTATGCTATAAGGATATGCATGTCAGTATATGCTAGGAGGAGTGGAATGAGTGGGAGGTGGGTGGGAGGGACTGTAGAAACAGACAGGGGTCCTGACTTTTAAGGCTGTCTCTAACTGCGAACAGCCTCCCCTGTTGTGCTTGGGAATTTAGGGCCTGTGGCTCGATCTATACCCACTCATCTTTAAAAGTAAGTTATTACCTGCTGGTCGACCTATTCAACAAAGCCAGAGAACTGCCTGGAAAAGCTGGCTGTGGGCCGTGCTCTGAAAACCCCCCACCGTCCAGCCCTGACATCAATGGCTGGGTGGTAGATGGCTTTCCCTGTGGTGAGGATGACTCGACCTGAGATGCTTTGAGATATCAATGCCGAGGGCAGCTGTCACTCAAGGGGAGCAAGGTAGCTTCTCTCAAGCCAAGTAAGAGTAGCCATGGCCAGGAAGCAACATGGAAGTGGTTACGTGGCTACAAAACAAAAATCATAAATCAATGTATTTTCCAAATGCATTTATGGGGAACTCAGGTAGACGGGTTACCGGCAAACTGGGAAAACTGCTTTGGGTCTTAGATGCTATGTAAAGACACTTTAGTGTTTGGGTCGGTGGAAGCTAGCGGACTGCTAAGTTAATATATTCCAAAAGTTTTACCCTATAGTTTTAAAAAGGATACAGGCCAGACACCTAAATGTCCAATGAACAGTCATTAAAGGGACTAAAGATAACCCAAGATAATTGGTTCTGAGTGGCACTATTCCAGCTCTCCACAACAACAAAGTTCTAGTCAATTAATCGATCTCATGGAATCTTTCATACAGGTGTGTGTGTGTGTGTGTGTGTGTGTGTGTGTGTGTGCATTGTGAGGGAGAAGTGTGGAGTATGTGTGTCGGGGAGGGTGTAGTATGTATTGTGTGGTGTGTCTGTGTGTCTGTGTGGTGTGTGTGTATTTTCTGGGAACTTCAGTTCACACAGGTCTTCTCTCATCTGAAATGCAGCTTTCATCGGAGCAGGAGTCTTGACACATCTTGGAGCAGTCTGGTTACATATGTGACAGAGTTAATGTTGTATTTGTAAGAGCATACTACCAGCCACAGTCATCAGTAACATGCTTGCTTGCAATATTTTGATAGAACTGCAGCCACATCATAACAAGTTACAATCGTATCAGTACTGATAAATACTTTGGCCTTACTTTTTTTTTTCAACCAGAGAATAAAAGCAGTATGTTCTACCTTGCTCTCTGATACTATGGTAAACACATGACCAAAAGCAAATGGAGAGGCGTGCTGGCTAGGTTCTACATCAGCCTGACACAAGCTATAGGCATCTGACAGGCAGGAGCATCGACTGAGGAAATATCTACATAAGGTGTCAGGCTATAGGCAAACCTGTAGGGCAGTTTCTTAATTAGTGATTGATGCAGGAGGGCCCACCTCATTATGGATGATGCCATCCCTGGGCTGGTGGTGGTCCTGGGTTCTATAACAAAGCAGGCTGAGCAAGTCATGGGAGCAATCCAGTAAGCAGCATCCCTCCATGGCCTCTGCATCGGCTCCTGCTCCAGGTTCCTGCCCTGTGTGAGTTCCCGTCCTGACTTCCTTCAGTGATGGACTGTGGAGGTAAAATAAAACCTTTCCCTCCCAAGGTGCCTCTGGTCATGGTGTTTCATCACAGCAATGGATAGCCTCACTAAAACAGGAGGAAGAATTTTATTTTGGCATACATGTCCAGGTCATAGTCTATCTATCCTTGAGGGAAGTCAGGGCAGAGGCTGAAATAAAAGCTATGTAGGAATGGCGCTTACTGGCTCTCTCTCCATAGCTCACATTCAGCTAGATTCCTTGGACAGCCCACTCAGGAATATCACCACTCACCGTGGGCTAGACTCTCCTTCCCACAGCAATCAACAATCAAGACAATTCCTCGCAGACAAGATCACAAGATCTAGGCCCTCTCCCAACTGAGAATCCTTCAGCTAACTCCAGGCCATGCTGAGTTGACAGCTGAAGCAATTAGGACATAGTGTATTTGTTATATCGTGTGTAAGAGGCCTTGCACAGAGGGACACTGGTACAGATCAGCTTGAGTCCCAAGACCTGTCATCATCGTCAGAACTGAACGTTTTCTGGGCTGGATCTTAAAAGCTATGTCAAATGCACAGACTCTTCCACAACTCCCCTTTAACATCACCTTCCCACCCTAAGTCCTCGCGGAGTCTGTGGCAGCATATAACAATGTACTACATGGTATAACGCACAAATCTACATGGTATACTACACAAATCTCCGTGGTATAATGTACAAATCTACATGGCATGTACAAATCCACATGCGTTAGCATGTGATGGTTTGTATAGTCCCAGGGAGTGGCACTGTTGGGAGGTGTGGCTTTGTGGGTATGGGCATTAATACCCTTGTCCTAGCTGCCTGAGAGCAAGTATTCTGCTACCAACCTTCAATCGAAGATGTAGAACTCTCAGCTCCTCCTGCACCATGCCTGCCTGGATGCTGCCATGTTCCCACCTTGATGATAATATACTGAACCTCTGAACCTGTAAGCCAGCCCCAATTAAATGTTGTCCTTATAATAGTTGCCTTTGTCATGGTGTCTGTTCACAGCAGTAAAATCCTAACTAAGACAGTGTACAAATTTACATGATACAATGCACAAATCTACAAGGTATACTACATAAATCTACATGGTATAATGTACAAATCTACAAAGTATAATGTACAAATCTGTATGGTATAATGCACAAATCTACATGGTATAATGCAAGAGGCTTATTTCTCAATCTCATCGAGTCTAGCATGGCTGGAGACTGGTACACACACCAACCTATAATGCCTTAGCCTAGTATGGCATGGCTTGTCCTTCTCCACACATATGATAAACATACTCCAAAACAGTACTAGAGCTCATTTGGGCTCCTTCTTTAGCCTCTGCACCCAAGGAGAAGAGAAGAGGGAGGGTCACACCATGCATCCTGCTACCTTTCACATGGGTGGGTAAGGAAATGATGGAGTTTGGATATATGCGTGTCTACCCTTGAACCATTCAACACCTGAGTGTTGGCTTCGGTATTTCTGGGAGACACTGCTTCCAAGAGAGTGATGTGTAGGAAGATGGAACGGACTGGAGTGGGGAAGGAGGAAGTTGTGGAAGGAAGGATTTAGACAGTTTAAAACAATGTTTCTCATGGCCCCTTTGGAGAGTTGAAAGACCTTCCACATGGGGTAACCTAAGACCATGGGAAAGCAGATTATGGTTATGAAGTAGCAACAAAACAGTTTTATGGTTGGGAGTCACCACAACATAAGGAACTGCAGTCAAAGGTCTCACCATTAGGAAGGTTGGGAACCACTAGTTTAGAAGAACATGAGATGTGGTGAAGGCCATGGGTCCATTGCAGCTAAAGGCTCCTGTGTGGCCCTGCCACTCAGTCACTGATGAGTGCCCTCTCTGTTTTTCATGTGGAATGTTCAGAGAGCAAATAGCAGATAGACCAGTTGTGGGGGATGGGCATGGGGCACATTTTCATGCCATCTGCCAAAAGTCAACTCTGGGCATTGTTCCTTGGGATCCAACCACCCTGATTTTTGAGACAGGGTCTTCCACTGGCCTGAAGCTCACAAATTAAGTCAGTTTGGATGGCTAGCAAGCCCTCAGGAATGCCTATCTTTGCTTATCAGGGCTGGATTTATGTGGGCCGTCACCCTTGGCTTTTATACTTGAGCTCTGCAGAGTTAACTCAGGTTCTCAGTCCTGCAAGGCAAGAACTCTATCAGCAGAGATATCTTCCTAGCCCATTAACCTTGTTTTAAATTTCTTCTACACTAGGACGTGATACGTATGAGGGCCAAATGTTTGTACCTCCACATCTCAGGATCCCCTGAACAACTGAACAAGACGCCATGATGACCAGAGTTGGCACCATTTACTGATTGTGCTTTTGGAGCACCTTGGCAGCTCTTGGCTAAGGGCAGACTGGAAGGGCAGGAGAATTGCCCCTCAGTAAGAAACAAAATACCCAATGGAGAAAATTCACCCTCTGTCCTCAGAGCAGCTCCTGGCTATGGTAAGGATGGCATATGGAACTGGGTAATCTCATGACCAGTATACCACATAAGAAGATCTCTGCTGTGGTGGCAGAGCCAGGACATCAAGGGGGAAAGGGGGCCAGGTGAGACTGGGGAAGCCATCCAGATGCTCCGTGGTTGGAGATGAATAGGTCTTGTAAAGGCTTGTCTTAGTCAGGGTTTCTATTCCTGCACAAAACATCATGACCAAGAAGCAAGTTGGGGAGGAAAGGGTTGATTCCGCTTACACATTGCTGTTCATCACCAAAGGAAGTCATGACAAGCAGGTCAGGAAGCAGGAGCTGATGCAGAGGCCATGGAGGGATGTTACTTACTGACTTGCTTCCCCTAGCTTGCTCAGCTTGCTTTCTTATAGAAGCCAAGACTACCAGCCCAGGGATGGCACCACCCATGATGGGTCCTCCCACCCTTGATCACTAACTGAGAAAATGCCTTACAGCTGGATGTCATGGAGGCATTTCCTCAAGGGAAGCTCCTTTCTCTGTCATACCTCCAGCCAGTGTCAAGTTGACACACAGAACCAGCCATGTACTGGTTACATAAGTGTTTAGAGCACTCTCCCTCCGACCACATTGAGAACAGGTGGCCGTGGAGAGTAGACATGACCTAGGATGGTGTCCCATCAAGAAAGATAGAGTCCACGGGAAGGTCTCCGTGGAGACAGTGAGAAGGCTCGCACAGTGCAGGACAGATTAGCGGGACATTAGATCTCAGAAGAAACAAGAGGGTCCTGTAAATTCCAGGAAGTGAAGTGTCTGAGAGGTTCAGCTTTTAGAATCAGTGCTGGGTTGACAGGCACTGGCCTGTACATCTGGAGTGTTTTAGCCTGCCCGCCTGCCTGCCCGCCCGCCCACCTGCCTGCCTGCTCTTGATGCATAGGGTTGAAGACTCCTAAGCACTAAGGCAGAGGTAGAGGGGGAGCAGCTCACTCTGAGGTCCTGGCTCACTCTGAAAGCACTGTTGTCCTCTCACTCCTGCCCTTCCCACATTTTCGTCCTCCCACTCCAGGTCACTTCACAACCCCACAGTCTTTTTGCACACCGTAAGCCTCTATGGTTTAGAGCCAGCTTCTGTAGGGCAGCTGCTTTTTCATTGGTAGGCTGACGTTCCGGCTGAGTCCTTGACCACGGATGGACCTGACCCGGGTATCAAGGGAATGAAGGCAGACATGTGGAAAGAAAAATTGGGATCCCATGTTCTGGGCGCCCTAATAAAGAAATTGAGGGGCCCCAGAAGCTTAGTGTGTTTATTATAGGCAGTTGGACAGAGGTGGGGGCGGGGAAGTTATTAAACACAGCTGAACAAGGAAGCTGTTTATTACCGATAAACAAGGAGGCGGGGCTTATGGCATACAGCTGGATCGGGAGACAAGCTTAGCTAACACACGCAGGAGCCACCTCTGCGGGGAGCATTCTTGAGGCAGTAAATAAATACAGAGGGGTAAGCTACAGTGACATTTTCTGCACATACTATCAATATCCACACGTGGATGGAAGGAAAGCTTTGACATACTTCTGAGCCTCACTCTGTGGGGGAAAACTGCCATTTGCCCGTGGAGTCTAAGGTTATGGAATTCTTGATATGGCTGAGCCCATGTTGACAGCACACGTTCAGGACTTTGCTCACCCGGGGATCAAACCCTCCCAAGAAGGATGGTACAGCACAGAGATCCCTTAAATTTTGTATAATGAAATTGAAAGACCCCCGTAGGGAGACTCCCGCTCAAGTCCCGGGAGAACGTGCACCCAAGGAAACACGAGAGACCATCTTGCTGTAAAAACATGAGGCACTTTAATTCGGAGCTCCGGGACAACACATGTCCCAACACAGGAGACAGAGGTGTTGACCCCGAGGCTCAGGAGTTAGGGGCTTATATAGGGGATGGATCTTGAGGAACAAAGGAATTGTACATGATTGGCCAATTCAAACATTAATTAGTTAGTGTACATACAATTTAGAGTGGAAAATTCCTAAGAGGGGGCACTATCCGGGGAGTTTTTGGCTGGCCTTAAACTATATCTAAGAAGTCCAGATG
>JADRCC010312811.1:0-10396 GCA_019843855.1 Hylomyscus alleni | reverse complement strand
ACACACACACACACACACACACACACACACACACACACAAAAGAAAACACAAAGTTTCTACAAGTATTCATTTTTATCAGAATAGTATATCAAATACTCAAACATTTACTTTACTGTTTAATAGTCCACTGGATGGCAATAGCTTAGCTTTCCATTCTAAGCATTAGTATAAAACCTTTTGGCAAGTTTTAAAAGTACCACTAATAGTAAATGTGATATGTTAAAGAGTAGCCTAAAATTTCTTATCACTAATAGTTACATGATACATTCCCTGGATTTTCCAAAAATTTTTTTAATTGCAAATATATTTTAAGAGAAAAATCTATTCAAACCTTCAATGAGAAAAATAATTTCTCCACTGTTTAAGATATATTTACAGGTAGACTATGAGCTTGTCAAACCAAGTAATTAGTAATTAGCATAATGGCATAGTTTAAATAAGATTATAATTCTAAATGATTAGCAAACAAAACATAGCCCATTAAAGATAATATATGGACTTTAACTGAAAAGATCAAACTAATAATCAGAATGCAATAAGAACAATAGAAATTAAGATGCTGAAATTCTAACCCAAGATTTTACCATTACAGAATTGTAAAAACTAACAGAATACTTTTGTATATTAACTCCAAAGCTACAATTCATTTACCCAAATGAATTACTATAATCCTGCCCACTGTGTCAGCTCAAGCCAGTGAATAAAATGTTCTGTTTTGGAATGTTGTGAGGTATAACACACAATATCTGCAGCTCCCATGCTGGCAATAAGCTTTTTGACATAAATTATGAAAGTACCTTAAATTTACATTAAATTCTGAAGATAATAAAAGTACTGAAATACCAATCAGTTTCAAGATATGCTAGTTTAGCCGGGAGGTGGTGACACACGCCTTTAATCCCAGCACTTGGGAGGCAGAGGCAGGCGGATTTCTGAGTTCGAGGCCAGCCTGGTCTACAGAGTGAGTTCCAGGACAGCCACGGCTATACAGAGAAACCCTCTCTAAAAAAAAAAAAAAAAAAAAAAAAAAAAAAAGATATGCTAGTTTAAAACTTATCAGAAAAAATAACTAAAAAGAAATTTAAATTTAGATTATATGTGCAATTGAGACAATGAAAAACACCATTCTAACACCGATTTGATATCTGTAAGAAATTACAATCCAGGGGCTGGAGAGATGGCTTGGTGTTTAAGAGCACTGATTCCTCTTCCAAAGGTCCTGAGTTCAAATCCCAGCAACCATAGTGGGCTCACAACCATCTATAATGAGATCTGACACCCTCTTCTGGGGTGTGTGAAGACAGCAACAGTGTACTTACATATAATAAATAAATCTTTAATAAAAATTACAATCCAAATTATACCTAAGAAAGATCATGCAAAAATGTTTTCAGTTATGCGATGAGTATTTAGATACTTGTGCTTCACCAATACTAATACATAATCAATAACAAAGCACAAAGATGAAAACAGTCCACAAATTATCATTTTTAAATGATATGAATAATTCGACACAGTAGGAAAAGGATGTAAACACTAACCAAGACAAAATGAAAAAATACTACTAAATCTAAGGAAGTATACAAAAACCCACTCCCCAGACATACACAATCCTAATATGAAAGGCTGTAACTTATAAACATCACACACTTCTGGTGAAGAGGCTGGAAAGGCAGCTCAGTAGTTAAGGGCACCTGCTGAGCAATCGTGAGGACCAGAGTTTAGATTCCAGCATCCACATAAAGAGGAGCATCCTGGAGCATGCCTATAACACAAGCCTTCTTGTCTCTTGCATGATGACAAGAAGACAGTTTAGTTTTGCTGACCTGCACCTAGCTGAGCAAACAAGAGGCCCAGAGTCAGGGAAGAACCTAGCAAAGAATAGATAGAGAGCAATAAAGGAAGACACCTAACACACGGGTGTGTGCATAAACACACATGCAGACACAAAGGAATGAATAAAATCATGAATTTTTGTAAATGTATAACTCAGCGGACAAACAAGGACGTAACTGTAGCTTTCTCTTAGAAACAGGAGAGTAAGACTCAGAGGAGTCAAATTATAGAAAAGCTAATACTATGAACTATAAAGACCAACTTTATCTTAGAATCATCTACTCAATTAAGCTTCAACCTTCAGCCCTGGGTTTGTCTCTGCATAGCTCAGCTTTAACAAGAATCTTGCTTACAGTTGACTCTCAAATCTTGAAAATCTCATAAACCCTGGTTTGCCTTCATGATCGTCAGTGGGTTTAACCACAAATTTTCATCCAGTGACTCTGATCCTACTCCTAATCAACAACTTTCCTTGTCCTTGATTTATCTGAAATAGTGCCTGACTCTACATTTGCTTTTCCTCTCTAACGGCAATAGCTTCTGAATAAAAATTGCTAGGAACTTTACTGTCCATCTGGCTTTAGAATACTGTCAGTGTTTGAATCTAAAATTTCCCCTGAAGGCAAATGTACTAAGGGCTTAGTTGTCACATAATCAGCTCTAAAGGTGAAATGAATCTTGAGGACTCTTAGAGGAAAGGCTTGAACTGAGAATGGGTCACTCAGGTTGGCCTTTGAAAGGTTCATGCTATCTGCAGTCGTAACAGCTGTGCTTGCACTATCATGCTCTCCAATCACAAAGTTTTTATCTCCATTCAGGAATGGAGTCTGAAACAAGGAAGTCAAAAGAAATCTTTGTTTTTCTTGGTTATTATTCTAACAGTGACAAAACAAGCAAACAAACAAACTACAGAATCTTTTTTTGCACACATAACAGACATTTATTAAGTTTCTTCTACACAAGATAAAAATCAAATTTTTTAGCAGAAATATGTTCAATTGAGAGGATGAACAGATCCAAGGAAAATGAAAGTTAAATACTTAAATTAATCAGAAGGCACTACGACACCACCTAAACCCACAGCCTCAGAGTAGTAGGCTAAGGAAGATTACCTAGTGTGAATGTTAGTAGTTACACAGCAAGAAGCAAGTCTGTCTTACACAAGATTTTGTTACAATGATCACTGAGTCCACTGGCCAGGAAAGGGTCAAGATAGCTAAAGGTAAAGCCAACTGGAAAGGAATAGGTGTAGAGAATCCAAGCTATACAGTTAAACAGATAGCAATGGATCAGGCTTCTTTCTTCTAAAAATTAATTACTGCATTGAGCCATCTGTCCCTGCATTACAGGGTGCTCAACAGCTGAACTATGTTTAAGGATGCTCAGAGTTCTTGCTGTAGACCTCTGAAAATGTATTACACATGGGCTAGCTTTGTTGCTAGTTATTCTGAATGAAGATAACCCCAAAGTATTCACATGCAATGGAGTATGAGCTTTGTCAATAATGTCCTAAGAACCTTGTGGAATGCTCTCTTAATAGTCTATACATCTTTCAACAGCTGAGCTCAACTTAAAGCTTCAAGGTTCACAAAGTATACAAGAAAGCCAGGATGCAACAATGCAGGTAGGGCATCCTAGCAGTTAATAGCAATCTGGCTTTCTCCAATTTAGGATAAATTCTAATATAGCTAATGTGGGACGTAAAAAGCTACACTGAAGCAAGCTGAGTTTTTTGCATGAACTCACCAATACCAACAAAAACAAGGGGTGGGGTTGGTTTTATTTTCAAAACGCTTCAGCAATTATTATATTATAAAGGAACATGGCTGAACAGGTAGGAGACAGATTCTCCATTGTGGGTTCTCCTGATGGCTTCTGCAAGGATCATGGAGATGTCGATCACCTGTATTTTGGAGCAGTGTTTCATCTTGTCTTCCTGAGGTATGGTATTTGTAACTACTACTGCTTCAAAGCAAGCATTGTTGATGCGAGAAATGGCAGGGCCAGAAAAGATTCCATGTGTCAAGATAGCATAAACTCTGGTAGCTCCAGCTGAGAGAAGTTTGTCAGCAGCATGACAGATTGTACCACAAGTGTCAGCCATGTCATCCACAAGTATAGCCACACGATCCTTCACATCTCCTACTAGCACCATGCGGTCCACTTCATTGGCCTTCTTCCGTTCCTTGTGAATCAAAGCAAAATCCACATTCAATCGGTCTGCAATGGAGGTCACTCTCTTGGCTCCACCAGCGTCAGGCGAGACAATAGTACAGTTTCTCCACTCAGATATATTCTCCCGTATCCACTTTAGGACAGCTGGCTCTGCATATAAATTGTCCACCGGGATATCAAAGAAACCCTGAATTTGAGATGCATGTAGATCCATGGTGATAATATGATCCGCACCTGCTACAGATAGCATATTTGCAACAAGCTTAGCTGAGATAGGAGCCCGGCTCTTATCCTTCTTATCTTGGCGGGCATAAGGGAAGCATGGGATGACTGCAGTCACCCGGCTGGCTGAAGCAATCTTGCAAGCATTAATCATGATCAAAAGCTCCATTAGATTGTCATTTATCTCACCACACCCGCTCTGAACAATGTAGACATCCTCTCCACGAACGCTTTCTCCAATTTCCACACAGGTCTCCTGGTTGCTGAATTTCTTAGTCACCACCTTGCCTAGCTCCAAGCCCAGGCGGTCAGCTATTTTCTGGGATAAGTCCTGGTGGGAGCTCCCGCTGAAGATTTTGATATTCGACATCTTGGGCAACTACTGCTCAGTGGTCACTGCCGTCACCGCCACAGTCACAGCCGCCTCCGCCGCCGACACTGGAACGGAAGTCAACAGGGAACCTGAACACCAAAAGTACCTCGTTGCTACTCCACCACATACAGAATTTTTTCCAGCATATACACATTTTTTTTCAGGTCAACCAAATAGACCTGAATACATTTGTCAAAACTAAAATCATAAAAATGGGTGTTATTTTTCACCTGAAATAAACTAGAAATCAGTAACAGAAAGATCTAGAAAAATCCATTAGCAAACCCATAGTTCAAAACAGAAGTTAAATTTTAAAATATTTTTAAATAAATAAAAATGGTAAGATGATGTCTTTTTTTGTTTTGTTTTGTTTTTTTTCGAGACAGGGTTTCTCTGTGTAGCCCTGGCTGTCCTGGAACTCACTCTGTAGACCAGGCTGGCCTCGAACTCAGAAATCCGCCTGCCTCTGCCTCCCAGATGATGTCTTAAAATTCGTGTTATGTACATAACAGTTCATAGACTCAAATAGGAAGACTCTCATCAATACAAGAGCCTCCAACAAAAAAAAGGGATATAGGTCTCTCTTTATCAAGGCCACCGTGGATATCTGAAACCACATACAGTACTAAACAGCATATATATCATGGCTTACTATACATACTTAGTTGTGAACTTAAGCACATTTAATCCAGAGCACTTAAAAAATTTAGATACAGTAGAATATTAATAGGACTAGAAATAATACAGAATAATCAGAATTGTAATACTATTATAATTATTCTATAAACTTTACCTTATTAAACCAGCATACTCTCTAAGTGCATTCTAAATATGTCCTTATATCCACAGATAAGAAAACCAAACCTAATCAAAATGCAGTTACTGAGATAAATCTACAAAACTGCTGTCCGCTAAGGCTCAGGATCACTGGGGAAGTGGGCAAGGAAAGACTCTAAGAGTCAGAAGAACAAGAAGTCCAGCTCAGTGTGAGACCAGCACCGTAATTACCAAGTCTCACCCAACACAGCTGCCTAAATATGACCTGAACAAGAACAACACCAGTAGACATGCTAACGTGGGTAGGGTGAGAGCGAACTAGACAAAGAACAACAGGCAACAAAGGAATGCTGAGAATGAGAAACAGTCTCCAGGGAAGAGTGTCCCAATTGGTTATCCAGTACCAGATAGAAACATACTTAAAGTACCATTACACAGGCTGAACAGATGGTGTTAGTTATTACAGGGAAAGAGAAGAAAAGAGGTCATTCATTTGAAAGAGAGCTGGGATGAGAGTATGGGAGGGTTTAGAAGGAAAAAGGGGGGATATAGTGTAATGCTATTATAAAATTTTTCTTTTAATTATTTTTAATCTACTTTTACAGTCCAGCAGTCTTCCCCATCTTAGTTCACCCTCCTCCCCTAACTCGAAGAGGATATTCCTACACCCCAACTCCCTGGGACCTCAAGTCTCTCCAGGGTTAGATGTGTCTTCTCTCATTGAGGCCAGACCAGGCAGTCCTCTGCTGTATAAGAGTACTGAGGCCTCCCACTCCTGGGGTTTTTTTTCCAAGAAAAGGCTTCACCATGTAGCACTGGCTGTCCTTAGACCAGGCTGGCCTTGAAATCAGGGATCCATCTGCCTCTGCCTTCGAAATACCAGGATTAAAGGTGTGTAAATAACCTCTGAAAGGAATTTAAAGGTTATTTTAACGCAGATTATTTAAGTTTTCCACTTAATATTTTCTTTTACTAATCTCAGATAACAGACTTTATAAAATGATAGATACAGGTGCTAGGGGACTATCATATTTTTAAAACTTCACAGTTTAAATATAGACAAAAAAACCAAACTCATTTAAAGCTAAGCAATCAGTACCACGTCAATGACAAGACCGAGACCCCAGAAGAGTCTGTCCATCAACAAAATCACATTCATAATGTAAAGTCTGGCAAAGAAACTTTGAGACAACCTATTATATCTTAAAGATAACCTTAATTGCCTGGCTATCCTTCTTAGGAGAATCTAAACTGCTTGTTCTGGGGCCTCCTATACAGCTGTCAATCAACACAGCCTTGGTATTTTCCTGGGCCACACTACATTTTCTGGCATTCTGATAGATTTTTATTGCTTTATTTTAATAGACTGGAACTTCTAGAATTTTCAGAGGCTTTCTCTGTCTAGAAACGTCTTTAGCCTGCATCCATCTCACTGATTCCCGACTTTCTGCTATAGGTGCAGGATCTGAAAAGTTTTGTTTGTCCTTCAAAACTTTCAACTGGCTGCAACACTGTATTTCAGCAGCTAATAGTGCTAGCGAGAAGGCTGGGCTAGCACAGTCAAGGCTCTTGTTTTGTATTGACAGCCCATTTTCTCTCTGAAAATATTCGGGACTTCCTCTTTCATGCTTAATGTTAGCAACTTTCAAGAGCATGTGCCAGTAATAAGGTTTCTCTTTGTTTTAAGCACAAGCTCAGGAAAAGACAGAATACAGTACAACTAGTTTTTAATGAAGGTTTTGTGTGAGTTTGCCTTAAAAAGTTTAAGCTAAATATACATTATAAATATTTATACATTTCAAAGAAAAAAAGAATTCCCCCAAACATGTATTACGGCTTTAAACGTGAAAACTTTTTGAGTCCATGTCATGATTTGAATATGCTTGGCCCAGGGAGAGGGACTATTTGGAGATGTGGCCTTGTCAGAGTAGGTGTGTCACTGTGGGCGTGGGCTTTACACCCTAGTCCTAGCTACCTGGAAGCCAGTATTCAATATTCAACTAGCAGCCTTCAGATGAAGATGTTGAACTCTCAGCTCCTCCTTACCATGCCTGCCTGGATGCTGCCATGTTCTTCCCTAGATGATGATGGACTGAACCTCTGAACCTGTAAGCCAGCCCCAATTAAATGTGGTCCTTATTAAAAGAGTTGCCTTGGTCATGGTGTCTGTTCACAGCAGTAAAACCCTAACTAAGACAGTCCACAATTTTATTTGTTAAAAACTAACTTCTCACAAAAGGCAAAACATGTATGTGCAAGAATATAAACTGCAGAGGTGTTTACAATACTAAAAGATTAGCACATGCCAGTGCCCATGGAGGGGATAAAGTTTTTTTTTTTTTTTTTTTTTTTTTTTTTTGGTTTTTTCAAGACAGGGTTTCTCTGTGTATCCCTGGCTGTCCTGGAACTCACTCTGTAGATCAGGCTGGCCTCGAACTCAGAGATCTGCCTGCCTCTGCCTCCCAAGTGCTGGGATTGGATTAAAGGCATGCGCCACCACCGCCAGGTGGATATTATCTTTATGGTAAGCAGTAAAAGAATGCTAAAGTACATGCAACTTCCAAAACAGAGTACAATAAAAAATTTAAATAGTGAGATGATTCACCCAAGACTAAACTTTAGTTGGGAGCATGAAGTTGATCCATTGAATTTCAAAATATCCAAAAGTGGAGAGAGATGGATCACCAGGCAAGAGAACGGGCTGCTCTACCTGGGGACCAGTACACTTCCCAGCATCCACATGGTGACCTCACAATAGTCTTAACTCCAGTCCCAGTGAATCCAATGCCCTCCTTGCAAACACCAAGCAGGCTTACATGCTACACAGACATAATTTTTGAATGCTTAACATATATCCAATTATACACAAGAAAACCAAAAGACAGCTGACACAACTACATCAAAATAGAAAAAGAAATTTAGAGATTGGAAAAGAATTCAAGAAACATGATAACTGTCTGGCATGGTACCACACACCTTTATTCCTAGCACTTGGGAGGCAGAGGTACTAAGATCACGGTAGGTTCAAGGCCAATCTGGTCTTCATAGCCAGTTCCTGGACACTTGGGCCTATACAGAGAAATTGTTTCAAATAATAAACAAAAATTTAAAAAAAAAGAAATACATCAACAAAATATAGTATGGTATCATCAAGATTGGTTCCTAGAATACAAGAAAGACTAAAACAGAAAAAAAAAAGCATTATATCTAGACAGACTATAATCTAATAAAAAGTATTATTCCCTGATTATAACAATGTTTAGTCCTTATATTTGCAGTTTATATAAGAGTTACTTAGTGAAGTAGATTACATTTATACATTATAATCACTGAAAATTATGTTAACATTAAAAGTATTATCCAGGGAATACTAATTTCTAGAAAGACTTCTGATGGACTACATCCTGATAAATATACCAAAAATTCATAATACACCTAAGCTATCAAATACCCGAGCTGAACACAATGTACCAAAGACCACTAGACATTGGTTCTTGTCATACCACCTAGAAACTGCAGCTTGCAGCCACTACTCAGTGTCATGAATTAGTATCTTACCATGTCCATCTACCCTGGCCTAAATAAAGATTAAAAATACAAATGCAAGATACCACTTCTAAGCCGGGTGGTAGTGGCGCACACCTTTAATCCCAGCACTTGGGAGGCAGAGGCAGGCAGATTTCTGAGTTCGAGGCCAGCCTAGTCTACAGAGTGAGTTCTAGGACAGCCAGGGACACACAGAGAAATCCTGTCTGGAAAAAACCAAAAAAGAAAAATGATACCACTTCTATTCAGTATCTCACTATCACAAAGCCAAAAAATCTTAATGTGAAAGTTTGTAAGTCAGAAACAGAATATACTATATTTTTCAGCTTCCCAACAAGACAAACTTTTTTAAAAACAAGAAATCAGACAAGGCTTTAAAACAAAAATTATCACTAAAGATGAACTGAGTCACTGATAAAAGAGGATGTCTGGCTTACGGTAAAATAGATTAATCATAAAGCTGTATTATATGAATAGCATGACCTCGAAAATGTACATATACATATGTGTGTGTATGTGTATATGTATGGCTGGGTGGATGTGTATCCAGGGAGAAATAGACTCCGTTATTACAAAAGGAACTTTAACATACAGCAAATTGTCAGAACTTATTACTACTAAAACACGGAGATTTATACATATACAAATTAGAGATCTGAGCAACAGCATTAATAAGACACATATAAACAATCCACCCACTGACAAATCCATATCACTTGTGCAGACATGTTTTATAAACAGCTATATACAGATTAGTGACAAGTTTTAGTGATTATTTGAATAATGGATAAGAAAAAATGTCCATGTTTTATATACTTCTATATGAATTATTTTTCACAATAAAGCTTTTTAAAGTTATTATCATTTTTTTTCTATTTTTCAAAGTTCCTTCCACAGTAGCAAAATCCTCAAGATAAAAAACAAAGAACCCCTATGGAGTGATGCTCTCATTTAATCCCAGCACTTGGGAGGCAAAGGCAGGACAATTTCTCTGAGATCAGGTCAGCTTGGTCTACATAGTAACTTCTCAAGCAGCCAGGACTAAAGAGGGACTGTCTTAAGAGAGAGACAGAGACAGATGTTGGCACGTTTCAAGAAGAAACAAGAATAATATTCAAGATTATAAACTACAGTAAACTAAACCCTGTTATAGTCTAGTTATTTCCAAAATGTATACATATTAAGCATAATGAACGCAATCTCACGTGTATATCCACAAACTTAATGCAATATTTTAAATTTATAAGAAAGAATATACCACATGCCTGAATATATTAAAATATAATAAAATCTAAAAAAATACTTTCAATTTTAACAAAATCACAGATTTGCTTCTAACAAATGTCAAAAGCAGTTCTAATGGAAAATTTGGCTTATTAGTCAACTATTAGAGAGAAAGGTCAAATCTGCTAGATTAGAGATTTAAATATATAAATATATGTGACTATATATATATATATATATAT
>JADRCC010312802.1:0-10723 GCA_019843855.1 Hylomyscus alleni | reverse complement strand
GTGTGTGTGTGTGTGTGTGTGTGTGTGTGTGTGTGTGTACATGTACATACATCATATTGTATGTATGTGTGTGCAGTGGGTGTATGCTGTATATATGTATGTGATTGTGTGTTGTGAATGTGTGGTATATTGTATATATGTATGTGAGTATATGTGTGTGAGGAAAGGAGAGAGAGAGAGAGTCTGTTTGTGTTTGTTAAACAGGTGAGCTGTTGGCAGGCTGTTGTCTCCAGACTCTGCACATAAACATCTGAGCTGCTCATGGCACAATATTTGCATATGACCCCCACACACCTCTCTGCATTCTTTGGCGCATCTCTCAATGACTCAAAACTCCTATGACCAGGCAAGTATGTAGACAGATGTTGCAGCCTGCTGCTCTGGGAGTGATGTCAAGGGAATGTCTGTGCAGATCCAGAACAGACACAACTTTTTTCAAGTATCTTCAAACTGCTTTGGCTCAAATCCATAGATGTAAAACCGAAGAACACAGAGGTATGTTAGCCCAGTTAACAGCAACTCTAAGACAAACTAAGCACTTTCCTCTATCAATTGCTTCATTGTATTTTTTGACACAACAACAGAAAATAACTAACACACACACACAGAGACACACACATACACACACAGACACACACACAGTCACACACAGACACACACATACACACACACACACACACACACACACATGAACACAGGAGGGGAAATATTTGGGATGGAGAAGGGGGCTTTCGAGGAACAGGAGAGAGAAGCGAATATTGTTTAAGTATATTATACACTTGAAGAAAAGGTGTCATTATGTATATTTTACTTTACATAGTGAAATACACTAATATTTAAAATATTTAAGTATTCAAAGACTATTTAGTGAATTGTGTATTACATTGACTTTAGGTAAATTACCTTTTATACCTACCCATCGGTCCCACTGCCATTTCCCCTTCCTGGTGGCTTTCTGCTTTGGTCATTATTACACTTTCTCTTGACTGTAGTTGGGCTTCGTTCATGCTTCCTTTTAGAAATGTTGCCGTTGCACCTCAGCTCCCCTTATTTTCATCTTTGCTGACCTCCAAGGATGGGCAAATGTATGTGTGTATGTGTGTGTGTGTGTATGTGTGTGTATTATGTATATGTGTATGAGTGTGTATGTGTATATGTGTGTGTATGTGTATGTAAGTATGTGTATATCTATGTATATGTGTGTATGTATAAGTGTATGTATATGTGTATGCCTATTAACCACTAACTAAGGACCAAATATTAAGTATATGTGAGTATAGGGGAAGGCCGTCTCATTCAAACCACTACAGTGTATATGCATATACACATATATTCCACATGTGGGAGAAGGTGTGACATTATGTTTGTCTTTCTGGGTTTGGTTCATATGGTAGTTCACAGTTCCATCTATTTGCCTTCAAATGTCTTAATTTTGTTCTTGCTGGGAAGCAAAACACAAAAGTACCTGCTATGAGTGTTTATGTTTATATTTATATGTTTGAAAACCTAGATCAATTAGTACTTTTCTAGAAGAGTACAGTAGGCTGCAGTGAGCTCTTAGAACCTTGAATATGAGCCACAGTTGAAATAAATTATACTATGCTTGTTGGATTTTGAAAAGCTAATGCCCAGAGATAGGGAGGGGTTCTCGAGAATATTTCATAGACGAAGAAACTGGCAACCTCCAACTTCTATGGTGAATTCATAGAAGGCCCAGATTTTAAAGCTAGAGTTGTATCTTATTCTTTCCTTTGATTAAGAATTACTTAAGACTTTTCAGCTTACAATAAACTTAACTAACATGAGCTCTTTTCCTTCTATAATGACAATTATAAAATCAGAAACAAATTACATTCATTTTTTTTGTGAAATTGACTTCTTATTTATAGATCTTTTAAATCCCCCCCTTTTTTTTTCTAGAAGCATAGCCACATTTGCAAATCCCAGCTTTGTAGAATAAACAAGCAAGACAAAACAAACTCTTTATCACATGTGTGCAGGCAGCCGTGGTCAAGCCATCAGCTATGGAAAGTCTGGGCATCTGCACTAGTGGGCAACTCATGAACATCTGAAGGCGTTCATTTAAAAGCTTCCCCCAAAGTCGTCTCCTACTGGTTGATATCTTCAACATGCCCGTTTGATTTTTTTTTTTTCCAGAGTGGACCTCAGTATTGCGTAGGAATAGAAGGCGAAGGATTTGAGGTGAATTCATTACTACTGAGGTACTCCATGTGTGTGTGTTTGTTTTCTGAAACTTTTCCTGACCTGGTTCTGTGTATAGGAAACTCTATTCACCTTTCTGCTTGGCGCTTAGTACGATGTGTCCTGTTGACATGGAGAAGATGCCAGAAGAAGTCCTGCTTCTTGGCTCTTTGGAAACTTTGGCTGGGATGGGAGAATCTAGAAGGTGACCCAAGGGTTGGTTCCCGGAAGCCATCTGTGATCTTCCTCAACACTCACCTCAGGACGGTGCTGTCTAAGGCTAGACCTGTTAGGTAAAGTGGAACAAAGAAATCACAGTGGGCATCGCTGGAGAGACCTGGAGACTCTGCAGGACAATACACGCCCTTCTTCCTCTCGTGGTCTCAGAGCTGAAAGGTGGACAGGAAGAGCCCAGACTTTAACATGCCAGAAATCAAAATGTCAGGGGGACATGCATTGGATGGGTTGATAGAAGTTTCTGGAAACATGCAACCTCTTGATTAAACCCTCCATTCAACTCTCTCATTTAACATATGTAAATCTGGCCCGGTGAGCCGGCTCAGCAGTTAAGAGCACTGGCTGCTCTTTCAGAGGCTCTGGTCTCAGTTCTCAGAGCCTTCAGAGAGGCTCACAAATGTCTGTAACTCTTGTTCCAAGGGATCCGATGCCCTCCTCTGGGTATTGCTTAGGTATTGCATGCGTATGGTAAGGGGCGGTGCTTGTAAGCAAAATATTCACACACATAAAATAAAATAGTTTTTAAAAAATGTTTAAGTTTAGGGCTAGCAAAATAACTTAGTGGGTGAAGGAGCTTGTCACGAAGCCTGACAATCTGAGTTTGAGCCCAGGTCCCAGTCAGTGGAAGAAGAAACTGACTCCCACACGTGTCCTCTGACTTGTATGTGTGCACCATGGCAGCCTTCCCCCGACTCTCACGGCACTGAGCATTCTGGATTTTAAGTTTACTTCTCTGCTCTACTTTGCAAAGGAACTCTCTGAAAGTCTGGCAGTCACGTGTCCTGAGGAAGCCAGAGCAGTGCAGGAACATTTCCAGGGTACTACACAGTAGCCAGGGAAAGCAGGCACCGGTTGGGTGTGCCACATTTCCATTTCCTTTCATGAAAACTCCAGATTACTTTAATTCTTTCTGCTTTTCTTCTTTCTATAAAATAAAATAAAATAAAATAAAAATAAAAATAAAATAAAATAAAAAGGCTGAATTTTCTCTCCCATATCGCAAAGCTCTTCAACATCTGACGTGAAAGGTTATCTGGTCCCTTGTAAACATTGGCCATGGTCTTTTACACACAGTTGCCTTGAGATGGAGGTGGACCAAGAAATCTCACTCTGAAGAGGGCAGAGCCAAGTGTCCCAGCTGGTGCCTATCATTTGAGTATTCTGTAGGCTGAGACAAGAGGATTTGCCCAGAGTTTGAGACTACCTTAAGGCCACATTGTGAGTTCAAGGGTAGCCTAAGGCTGCACAGCAAGATCCTGTCTCAAAAAAACATATGACCTAGTAAAACCAGTGCTGGAGGCTGTGAAAGTGGGGTACAGAGCTGAGCTGGGAGGTGTCACCAGGGTGTGTGCATAATCTCATCACACTAACAGAAAACAAGAAAATGTACCTGGAGTGAGATCTGAACCTGCGGGGATCTGAACCTCAGAAAGGGAGCTTTGGGATCCTGGCACACTTCTGGTTTATCTCCAAAGAGCCCAAAGGGCTTTCCCAGCTGGCGGGGGGGGGGGGTGACTGCAGCTTTCTTCACTTAAGCAGCTGGGCCCTGCGTTTGCTCCCATCCTCTGACTGTCCTTGACCCTCTGTAAGACACCACTTGGCCTGCTGAGCCCCCTCCAACCACCAAAGCCGACCGTCTGTGGGTTGTTTGTGATGTTCGTGGTTAAATATTTCCCTCGGCTTCGAGACACGGGACTCTGTGTCTCACACGGATACACACCAGATGTGGCAATCAGCCTGCTAGCACTGCTGCATGGCATGCTCTGCTCCCCAGGGGCAGCCCGCAGAGGCAGGTGCTGATGGACCCATGCCTCAGTTTCTCCCAGTGGATGACTCCTGGGCTTTTGGATGGGAATCTCCATTTCTCAGATGTATATGTGTCCACCCAAGGTGGAGGCAACATGAAGGGCAGGTTCCCCTGGCTCTGGCCTGGTGCCTAACCAGACAGCACCTCCCCCTCTGGCAGAAGAGAGCTCTGCCAAGAACACAGAGCCAAGACATGGACCCCACATGTGTCAAATGTCACCTGGTAGATCTGGGAACCCCTAGTGATCCAGCTTTGGCTCAGCAGATGTGACACATGGCACTACCTACCACATACAAGCCACTGGGGGAGGGGGAAGCACGATCCCCATCACCCCCTAGGGTAGCGCTGTCACCCCAAGTTTCACGGCTGCCCCTCTTCTGTGGGAGGTCAGCCCTCTGAAGGCGGAGACTTTTCAAAGGCAGCTGCACCAGCACCAGCTGCAGATCATTCAGCCCCTCAGTCAAGCGCTGGCCGGAGTCATATCCACTTACATCCACACGCAACCGTTGGAGGCGCACATGACAGTCATCAGGACCAAAGACTTGGAGCCGCTCCCAAAGCCTTTGCTGGGAAAGCGAGGGGCCTCTGCACCCGTTTCCCGCAGGCCACGGGGAGCTAAGCCACCACCAGCAAGTAACCCCAGCACAGACTTGACTTCAAGCTAGACCTGCCCTCTCCTGCTACTAACACCCTGGCCAACCCTGTTAGAACCTCACCTTTCCTGTCTTGGATTACATCAGGCCCACTGCTCACAGGTTAGAGAGCACCTAAAAACCTGTGATGGAGGGGGCTTATTCATGAAAAAAGAAAAAAAAAAAAGGACTTTGAGAGTTGTAAATTGCACAAGAACCTTTGGGCTTTATTTATTTTTCTGTTAATCTTCTAACATACATTTGGAAGCTTTGTGGGAGACAAGTAAGGCCCCAGCCTGGTGGCCTGCTCTTGTAGAGCATCTGCGTGGAAGGTTGAGACCAGACATTAAAGGGTTTCTAGAGATACTGTGCCAGCTAGAGCCAAACCTACAGAAGACACTCAGGGACCCATGGAGTTCAGGTGTCGAGCTGAGTTCTAAGACATGGGCCCTACTCACATACATGAGTTGGTCCGTCTAAAATGCTCTGGTCATGAAAGTGCAGATTTGTTGGACGGCATGTCTCCTGTCTTTCCCACACCATGAGCACTTTCGGACTCTGAGCAGATTCTGAGATCCTAGCAGGCCCTGGGAGGAATTTAGCTAAGTTGTTCTCCAATAACTCAGTCTCCTTCGGGAAGAGTTTACCAGCAAGAGCATGTAGGTCTCCTAGTCTCTTTCAACGTGTGCTACGGCCAAGCATTAGTAAACTTTTTCACAGTCGTCCTTACCCTCCTTGGCTTGAGGGACATCTTCAGCTGTCACCTGTAAGATAGTAAAATATGAGATTCCCCTCTTCAAAACACCTATTCCCAGTCTCCACTTAGTCCTGAGGCTCTGGGGCCTCAAAGTATCAACCAGTCACCAGGCATGACTATCCAACTTCATGCAACTGCATCTTCTTGTCCTAATCTTTGTCCTTGGTGTTCAGGGACCTTTTGGCAGTCTCCGCACATAGCCCTTCGGTGTCTTTTATATGCCTCTGAGCTGTTGGTGATATGGAGCTCTTAGACTGCTCTGTAATACCCCCTACATCCTGGGCTCCCTATTGTTACTCTCTGCATCCAGGAACTGTGTAATGAACTAACAGTCTTCATTGCCCTGTGAGCTGCCCACCTTGGTCCAAACTCCTGGCCCCTATGAGAACCAGTCTTTTGGGGTAGGTGGTCTATAGCTGCCATCATTCTTGGGGTCTTATGTGTTAGCATCAGGACATCCAAAGCCTGTGGCGATGCATGGGCGGGTCCACAGACCTGTTGCCAGGGCAATAGCCACCATATTCCCAAAATCCATTGAGCTCACCCCCACCTTTACCTGTGGCTGCTACGTCACAACCCATATATATATACACGGGAAACATTCCTCCATCTTTCTCTCTCTTCCCCTCCTCTCTTTCCACGCTACTGCCCCCCTCTCTCCCTCTCAATTAAACCTCTTACACGTGGAACTGTTTGGGCCTAGAGTGTGGTATGTTCTGATGCGACCTGCCGATCTAACACATCATTATGTCCATGCATTATCTCCATAGAGGCAGGAAATTAAGCAAAATTTTTTAATTAAGAGTAGCACAAGCTACCTGACAAAGAGAGGGGCCCTGCTGCACAGGGACAGCCTCCATCAGACAGGGTACAGACCCGTGACAAGTGTGTCATACGGTAAGACTCTGTTTTCCCTCATCAGCATCTGCATTGAATTACAAGTTATCACAGCTCCCTCACCTCCATACATCCCCCTAGCCCCGTCTCACTTCCAGTACAACCTGGGCTTAAGCTCTGTGTGATCATTCTCTCTTGTTCCTTGGCTTAGGGGTCCTAATAAAGGCCCTGGGCTTCCACAGATCTTCCCACTCAGCCTCAAGTGAGCATGTCATAACATGATGGCTTGTCACTTCCAAACCAGCAAGGTGCCTCTCCCACCAATCAGCTGAGACAGGGTCTCATGTAACAAAGCAAAAGAGAAGGGTAGTCCATCTCTAGTGCTAGCTGCTGTTAGTCAGAAGTCAGTGGCACCTCACCCTCCCCACCCACCCAAGTGAAAGTGTCACACAGAGAGGGAGATACCAAAAAGTGAGGCTATAGCGTACCCCAAGGCTTGCCTTCCAGTAGTGTTTGGAGTCAGCCTCTGGCTGGCTTCCTTGGTCTTCAGCTTGCTTCCTCCTTTGGGGTGCTGGGAATGCCAGCTCTCAAGTGCCACAGAATGGGAACACTGAAGCAGAGGAGGGGCCAGAAATCTGGGTCATTCACTTAGATTGGGAGACTGACATCAAGGGAACAATGAGCTCACGGAGGCTCACAGCACCCACTGGAGTCAGATGGATGAGAACTGTGGTAAGAAGCTCTCTGCCAGCTTACCTGCAGCCAGCAGACAGACTAATCAGGCCTTTGATGGCACCCGCAGCATCTTGGCCCTTTTCTGTCCCAGCAAACTTTCCTAATCCAGCTGCTCTGCCTTCTAGAAGGATCTAAACAGGTATAGCTCTTACCGAGGGCAACATTCAGGTCACGTCTTCTTTGGTTACATCCATTTGCATAGCAGTAACAGAGATCTGAGAGGGTGACTCACAGCCCTGGTTTCTACAGGGGAACAAGGCAGGCAGTAGAAATGCCTAGATGAAAGAGCAACCTATACCAACTTAAACATTCCTCTGAGTTACTTGTGGTTTACCTGAGGGAGGAAAGATGGTTCACACACAAAGACCATGGTTAATCTAAGAAGCAAGCCCATCGGCTGCCTCCATTGATGTCCTTGCTACTGTTGGCCCTTGGACACCTTTTACACCTGTGGGCTCCAAGCAAGACACAAACCCTCGTGTGGGAACCAGCAGGTGAATGACAGACAGAATATGTCAGTGGGTTCACATGTGTGGATGGAGTCCGGACTCCACAGAGGGGCCTGGTGGGCCTGAGGAGATCAGCCCCAGTTCTTTCCTCCTTGGTCATTTCAGAAAAGCAGACTGAGAAATCCCCACAAACAGATGGGAAACAGAAACACACCTCCTAGATGGGGACTGGACACTCTTTGATTACTTAACTTGAGTGCCCAAATTAGGTGTGTTTCAATTAAAGTGGAGTCTGTGAACAACCCCAGTCCCCAGTCAAAAGCCTCATGAAGTCTTCAGGCAACTTCTAGGCAGTTAGCTGAGCTCCCCCATCCAACCCCCACCCCGTCCCACCCCGCCCCCGCCCTGGGGACATCTGTATAGAAAGCCAATTGCATTGTATCGATGTATTCACCAGATGAGTAGAACATCCTCCCACCCCCACCCCACCCCCAAATGAAAGACTTGAGTGTGTTCAGGGGGTACAGGAGACACAGACAGCAAGCAAACCTCCCTAGTGTATGAGCCCCTGATGCACACAGGAGCAGCCTTGCCACTGACTCAGTAGGGGGTGGGGGAGCAGGCTGCCTACCGACCTCTGCCGCCATCCTGGCCTTTTGGACTATGAAATTTCAATTTCTACATCAGAGCTTTCTTTTTGTGACCCCCCCCAAAAAAAAAACTACTCAAGGATGATTGCTGATGTTTTCCAGGTCAAAACTATAGCTGGGAGGAACCAGAAGGGTAGAAGAAAGGCGAATAACTTCTACCAAGCTTACGTCCAGTTCACAAGATGAATTTTGCGACTGTGTCATCTCCCAGCAGCCCCACTTTGAGAAAATCCCATTCTGCAAACCCCATACTGTTCAGGCTCCACGGGTTCACCAAAACGCCCATCTCCACAGCGGGTCAAAAGGATTGCTGCATGGCGAGGATAGAAGGCACGACCCACAAGAGGCAGGTTGCCCTGAGTGTCTACAGAGGAAGGAAGAGACAGGCCTGTGTGTTAAGCCCAAGCTTATAGTCCCATCAGGACCCTCAGTTCACGTGGCTCCAGATATCTGACCTGTCCTTCCTGTTCACCCATGCCAAGGTCTTCCCACCATGCCTGCTTCAGCCTGCCTCCAGCACATATGGTTCCCGCGCATGTGCTTCCCACTCCCACTAAGTCAAATCAGCATGAAGAACAGACTGTGTAACTCAACTGTGCTGTGGGGTACGATCTTTAAAATATACCCTGTCTATATTCCATATGGACATACTCTATGAGATAGACACATCCATGCATACCCATGGACATCGAGCTCAATACAGTCCCCGGGGGCGGGGGAGGAAACGGAACCCATCAAGAAACAAGACCCTTAGTACAGAGATGGCCTAGGTTACCTCACCCCTAGTCACAGCCATGCTCCCCGAGAATTCTTTCCTGATGTACCATGACACAAATTCTGAGGCTTATGTTACTGGTCCACGGGGGAGGGTGGGGGGGGGCAGGGATGTCTGAGGAGCCTCCATGAATTTTAAATGGTTACAGCCTATCTCAAGGTCAAGGGCAGCCAGGCTTGTGCTTGGAAGTATTTTCTAAGACAGTCGGGGGGGTGGGGGGGGGGAATTGGGCTCTGGCAATAGATCCTGGTCTGAAAGGATGAACTGGCCTTGGGATACTGATGCAGTATCCCATGAGTCCTGGAGGCTGACAGGAGAGAGAAGACTGGGAGCCCAGGATCTGCTGAGGTCAGAGGGTGGTGGTGACCTCTCTGAAGGTGACCTCTCTGGAGGCCTGGTTGCTGTGTTATGGAAATTCCCAAGGCCTGTGGCAGGTCAGAGCTGAAGGTCGGAGCCAAGACTCTGCTGTGGTTTTTATCACAAGTTGGACAGAGATGTGCCTGCATTCTATATCACTACATTTTCTGTGGACAGAGGCGAAAATTCAGAACACAGGAATCTGAGGTGGGGTAGTTAGAAAGGTGGCAGGATGGGGAAATATCAGACCTGAGAAACAAGTAATATTAGTCTTTGCCAATATCTGAAATACTGATTGACTGGTATATATGGAAATATTCACAAAAGTAAGCTGAATTCGTGTTCGCAGAAGCTAAAGAGGGTGAACTGGCTGATCTGGGAAAGGCCACAAGTGTGAGCTTCAGTCGAGGAGGCAGAGTCAAGAACACCTAGACTAAGAAGCAACCAGGCTTTCCCCTGGACAAGCAAATTATAGCTTCCCTTTGTATTACACCAGGGGGAAAGACATCTACATGAAGTAAAATAATGTCATAGTTGAAAGCAAAGTATCTATGCCTGCTAGGCACATCAACTACAGCTGTCACCAGGCTGTAGAGCTTGAGTGACATGGAGTCCCAATATACATAAGACAACACAGCACAAACTCACACATACATTCACAGCGCATGCTCCACGGCACACGAACTGTACCCACACCGCGGACAAATCATGCACAGTCTACACACAGTCAACCATAAACTCACATAAACGTCACACACCACACGCGCATTACATATGCCACAAACAAACCATACACATATGTGTGTAACACCCACACCACAAACCTACAGATACCACATACTACATACACGCCACACAAATAATATGCATCAGAAACACACCATGCACATACATGTTATATAACCATATGCCACACTCCATACCCTACATCACACGCTACACATGTCCTACAGACTATGCCACACAGATCACACATAGTACACATACCAGAAACCAATACCCTTCCCATCCCTTCCCTCTATATCCATAGAGAAGTTGCAAATATCTGGCAGTGGGAGCACTGTCTCCGCCACAAGTGAGAGGAAAGACTTGTTGGGGTCCTGGGTTCATATGTGGTAAAAGAAACCTGATTCCCACTCTTTACAGAGGAGCACTGCTCTGGCCACTTGGGGCTCTTCTCGGACTGAGCACATAGGGCTCTCAGCATTATTGATGCTGGTCTGGGAGGAGCCTGTCAAACTCCTGTGCCTGCACCTTTGAGGGTCAGCTCAGCTTCCCCCCCCCC
>JADRCC010312770.1:0-10687 GCA_019843855.1 Hylomyscus alleni | reverse complement strand
CGAAGTCAACTCTGACCCAATTGGGAATGAGGAAGAACGGACAGAGCACAGCAAAGGAACCAGGGAGGCCAAAACTTACACCCTGCAAGGCCGAAGATCAGAGGGTGAAGGTAGAGGTGTCCAAGCCTGATGAGGTAGTGGCTGGCAAAAAGACTAGTGAGAAAAGCTGATAAATCATTTAATGGATTAAATTTCCCACCAAAAAATATTTTCACCGGGTACTTTTAGGAAGGGAATAGTAAAAGCACTGTGCCACGTAGCTTATCAGTTAACACCATGATTATACTTTCCAGAGTCCTGGCTTGCTCTGGGAAGTTAACTCAAAAATGACTAGGCTTGCTAACTACAGTTCAAAAGCAGGGAGACACTTTAATAACTTTGTAAGATGAATGTAATATTTTTAATATTGATTTTAAAGAGTATAAATTGTTTAAAATTGGGTTTTACTTTCCTCTTCCATCCACCCCGCACCCTGTGGAGTTTCCTCTCTCTTCAGTCAATCCAGGACCCAAATGGGAATCCTCTCTATACAGTCCACCTGGGTCGAAGCAAAGGGTCTTCTCTCTGAAGTCCACCAAGGTCCTGGTGGGGCATTATGCTCTCCCCTACTGTCCACCCAAGACCCAGCCGAGCATCCTCTCTCTTCATTCCATACATGACCAAGTTGAGGGTCCTCTCTCTTCAGTCCACCCAGGACTCGGTGAGGGTCCTCTCTCTTTAGTCCACAAAGGACACAGCAGGGGGTTCTCTGTCTTCAGTCAAACCAGGACCCATCGGAGGGTCCTCTCTCTTCAATCCATGCAGGATCCTGTGGAGGGTCCTCTCTCCTCTTCAGCTGACGCTGAACACAGTGGAGGATAGTCTCTCTGCAGTCCACCCAAGACACGGTGAGGGTCTTCTTACTTTAGCCCACCCAGGACACAGGGGAGGTTCCTCATTCTTCAGTCCAGCCAGGACCGACTAGAGGGTGCTCTCTCCTCTCCCGTTCATGGCGGCCCCAACAGAGGGTCCACACTTTCAGTCTACTGAAAAAACTAGGGAGAGTCATCTATCCTCTTCAGCCCACCCAGGACCCAAGGGAAGGTCCTTTCTCCTCTTCAGTCCAACTAGGACCCAGCGGAGGGACCACTCTCTTGAGTCCACTGAGTACCCAGCAGAGGATTTTCTTTTCCTCAGTCCACCCACGACACAGGTGAGGGTCCTTTCTCCTCTTCGGTCCACGCAGAACCCTGTGCAGGGTCCTCTTTCTTCAGTGAAACCAGGACACAATGGAGGATCCTCTCTCATTAATCCATTTGTGTCCAAGCAGAGGGTCCTCTCTTATGTCCACCCAAGACCCGGATGAGGGGGGCTCTACTCTCCTCTTCAGTCCAAAAAGTAACCAGCAGAGGGTCTTAACTCTTCAGTTCACGGAGAACTTGGGAGGGGTCCTCCCTCTTCAGTCTACTCTGATGCCATGGGGGCGTCATTCATGTCGCAGTGGAGGGTCCATTGTCTTCATTCCACCACGAACCAAGAGGAGGGTCCCCCCTCTTCAGTCCACAAAGGATCCGGGGGCGTGTCCTCTATCCTCTTCTTTACAACTAGGACCGACTGGAGGGTCCTCTCTCCTCTTAACTTCATGGCGGTCCCATCAGAGGATCCACTCTTTCAGTCTACTCAGGACCCTAGGAAGTGTCACCTATACTCTTCAGCCCACACAGGATGTAGGGGAGGGTCCTCTCTCTTCAGCCCAGACAGGATCCAGGGGAGGGTCCCCTCTCCTCTTCAGTCCAACTAGGAACCAGCGGAGGGTCCCCTTTCTTGAGTCCACCGAGGACCCAGCAGAGGGTCTTTTTGCCTCAGTCCACACAGGACACAGGGGAGGTTCCTCTCTCCTCTTCAGTCCACCCAGAACACTGTGCAGGGTCTGCTCTCTTCAGTGACACCAGGACCCAATGGAAGGTCCTCTCTCATTAATCCACTTGGGTCCAAGCAGAGGGTCCTCTCTCTTATATTCACCCAAGACCCGGCGGGGGATGGGTCTACTCACCTCTTCAGTCAAAAAAGTAAAAAGCAGAGGGTTTTAAATCTTCAGTTAACCCAGAACTCGGGAGGGGTCCTTTCTCTTCATTCTACTCTGATGATATGGGAGGGGTCTCAATCCTCTTCAGCCAACCCTGGACCCAGCCGAGGGTCCTCTCTATTCATTCAGTACATGACTGAGTTGAGGGTCCTCTCTCTTCAGTCCACCCAGGACCAATGGGAGGGTCCTCTCTCTTCAGTCCATTCATGACCCAGGGTAGGGTCCTCTGTCTTCAGTCCATCCAGAAACCAGAGGAGGGTCCTCCCTCTTGAGTCCACCCAGGACCCAGGGGAGTGTCTTCTCTCCTCTTCATTCCAACTAGGACCCAGCCGAGGGTGTTCTCTCTTCGGTCCACCCAGGACACAGGGGAGTGTCCGCTATCCTTTTCAGTCCACTCAGTACCCTTTGGAGGTTCCTCTTTCGTCTGTCAATCCAGGACCCAACTGGGGGTCCTCTCTAAACAGTACACCTGGACCGAAGCAGAGCATCTTCTCTTTGAAGTCCATCTAGGTCCCGGGGGAAGAGAGATGCTCTTCTCTTCCATCCACCCAAGACCCAGCTGAGCGTCCTCTCTCTTCAGTCCATACATGACTGAGTTGAGGGCCCTCTCTCTTCAGTCCACCCAGACCTCGGTGAGGGTCTTCTCTCTTTAGTCCACAGAGGATACAGCAGGGGGCCCTCTCTCTTCAGTCCACCCAGGACCCATCAGTGAGTTCTCTCTCTTCAGTCCACTCATGACCCAGCTCTTTGTCTTCACTCCACACAGAAAGCAATGGAGGGTCCCCCCTCTTCAGTCCATCCAGGAACCGGGAGCGTATCCTCTATCCTCTTCATTCCAACTAGGACCCAGCAGAGGGTCCTCTCTCTTCAGTAAACTCAGGACCGAAGGGGAGGGTCCTATATCACCTTTAGTCCAACCGTAACACTGTGGAGGGTTCTTTTTCTTCAATCCATGCAGGATCCTTTGGAGGGTTCTCTCTTTTCAGTCCACCCTGAACCCAGCAGAGTGTCCTCTCTCCTCTTCAGCTCACCCTGAACACAGTGGAGGATAGTCTCTCTGCAGTCCACCCAAGACATGGGGAGGGTCTTTTCTCTTTAGTCCACCTAGGGCCCAGGGGAGGTTCCTCACTCTTCAGTCCACCCAGGACCCACTGGAGGGTCTTCTCTCCTCTTCACTTCATGGTGGCCCCAGCAGAGGGTCCACACTTTCAGTCTATTCAGGACCCTATGGAGAGTCCTCTATCCTCTTCAGGACACCCAGGACCTACGTTAGGGTCCTCTCTCCTCTTCAGCCCACCCAGGACCCAGGGAAGGGTCCCCTATCCTCTTCAGTCAAAATAAGACCCAGCGGGGTCCCTCTTCTTGAGTCCACCGAGGACCCAACAGAGGGTCTTTTTTCCTCAGTCCACCCAGGACTCATGGGAGGGTCCTCTCTCTTCAGTCCATTCATGACCCAGGGGTGGGACCTCTGTCTTCAGTCCATCCAGAAACCAGAGGAGGGTCCTCCCTCTTGAGTCCACCCAGGACCCAGGGGAGTGTCCTCTCTCCTCTTCATTCCAAATAGGACCCAGCCGAGGGTCCTCTTTCTTCAGTCCACTCAGGACCCAGCAGAGGGTCTTTTTTCTCCAATCCACCCAGGACACAAGGTAGGGTCTTCTATCCTCTTTGGTCCACCCAGCACCATGTGGAGGTTCGTCTCTCTTCAGTCAATCCAGGACTCAACTGTGGGTCCTCTCTCTTCAGTCCACTCATGACCAGCGGAGGGTTCTTTGTCTTCATTCCACCCAGAAATCATAGGAGGGTCTCCCTCTTCAGTCCACCCAGAACCCGGGGTGTGTCCTCTATCCTCTTCATTCCATCTAGGACCCAGCAGCGGGTCCTCTCTCTTCAGTCAACCCAGGATAGAAGGGAAGGGTCCTATATCGACTTCAGTCCAACTGTAACCCTGTGTAGGGCCCTCTCTCTTCAAACTATGCAGGATCCAGTGGAGGGTCCTCTCTCTTCAGTCCACCCTGAACCCAGCAGAGTGTCCTCTCTCCTCTTCAGCTCACCCAGAACACAGTGGAGGATAGTCTCTCTGCAGTCCACCAAAGACATGGGATGGGTCTTCTCTTTTATATTCTCCCAGGACCCGGGGGGTGGTCTATGCTCCTCTTCAGTCCAACAAGTAACCATCAGAGGGTTCTAACTCTTCAGTCCACCAGGACCCGGGGACCATCCTCTCTTTTCAGTCTATTCATGTCCATTGGAGGGTCCTCTCTCCTCTTCAGCCCACCCAGGACCCAGAGGAGTGTCCTCACTCTTCTTCATTCCAACTAGGACTCAGCCGAGGGTCCTCTCTCTTCAATCTGTACATGACCGAGTTGAGGGTCTTCTCTCTTCAGTCCACCCAGAATAGGTGAAGGCCATCTCTCTTCAGTCCACAGAAGACCCAGCAGGTGGTACTCTCTCTTCAGTCCAGCCAGGACCCATGGGAGGGTCCTCTCTCTTCAGTCCATTCATGACCTAGTGGAGGGTCCTCTGTCTTCAGTTCACCCAGAACTTAGAGGAGAGTACTCCGTCTTCAGTCCACCCAGGACCCGGGGAGGGTTCTCTCTGTTCAGTCTATTCATGTCCATGGGAGGTTCCTCTCTCCTCTTCAGCCTACCTAGGACTCAGGGGAGTGTCCTCTCTCTTCTTCATTCCAACTAGGACCCCACAGAGTGTCCTCTCTCCTCTTCAGTTCACCCCGAACCCAGTGGAGAGTCCTATTTATTCAGTCCACAGAGGAACCAGAGAGGGTCATCGACTTCAGTCCACCTAGGACTCAGTGGAGTGTCCTCTCACTTCAATGCACCTCAGACCGAGTGGACTGTCCTGCCTCTTCCGCCCACCCAGAACCCAAGTGAGGGTCCTCTCTCCTCTTCAGTCCAACTAGGACCCAGCAGCGTGTCCCCTCGCTCGAGTTCACCGAGGACCAAGCAGAGGGTCTTTTTTCCTCAGTCCACCCACAACACAGGGGAGGGTCCTCTCTCCTCTTCGGTCCACCCAGAACCCTGTACAGGGTCCTCTCTCTTCAGAGAATCCAGGATCCAACGGAGGGTCCTCTCACATTAATCCACTTGGGTCCAAGCAGATTGTCCTCTCTCTTATGTCCAACCAAGACCCGGCGGGGGTGAGTCTACTCTCCCCTTAAGTCCAAAAAGTAACCAGCAGAGTGTCTTAACTCTTCAGTTCACCCAGAACTTGGGAGGGGTCTTTTCTCTTCATTCTACTCTGATGCCATGGGATGGGTCTCAATCCTCTTGAGCCCACACGGGACCCAGCCGAGGGTCCTCTCTATTCATTCAGTACATGACCGAGTTGAGGATCATCTCTCTTCAGTCCAACCAGGACTGGGTGAGGGTCCTCTCTCTTCAGTCAACAGAGGACACAGCAGGGGGTACTCTCTCTTTAGTCCACCCAGGATCCATGGGAGGGTCCTCTCTCTTCAGTCCATTCATGACCGAGGGGATGGTCCTCTGTCTTCAGTCCACCCAGAAACCAGGGGAGGGTCCACCCTCTTGAGTCCATTCAGGACCCCGGGGAGTGTCCTCTCTCCTCTTCATTCCAACTAGGACCCAGCCAAGGGTCCTCTCTCTTCAGTCCACTGAGGACCCAGCAGAGGGTCTTTTTTCTCCAGTTCATTCAGGACACAGGGGACGGTCTTCTATCCTCTTCGGTCCACCCATCACCCTGTGGAGGTTCCTCTCTCTTCAGTCAATCCAGGACCCAACTGGAGGTCCTCTCTCTTCAGTCCACTCATGACCAGCGGAGTGTCCTTTGTCTTCATTACACCCGGAACCCAGAAGAGGTCCCCCTCTTCAGTCCACCCAGGACCTGGGCGTGTCTTCTATCCTCTTCATTCCAACTAGGACCCAGAGGAGGGTGCTTTCTCTTCAGTCAACCAAGGACCGAAGGGGACAGTCCTATATCACCTTCAGTCCAACTGTAACACTATGGAGGGTCCTCTCTCTTCAATCCATGCAGGATTCAGTGGAGGGTCCTCTCTCCTCTTCTGCTCACCCTGAACACATTGGAGGATAGTCTCTATGCAGGCTACTCAAGACATGGTGAGGGTCTTCTCTCTTTAGTCCACCCAGGACACAGGGGAGGTTCCTCATTCTTCAGTCCACCCAGGACCGACTGGAGTGTCCTCTCTCCTCTTCACTTTATGGTCGCCCCAGCAGAGGGTCCACACTTTCAGTCTACTCAGGACCCTAGGGAGAGTCATCTATCCTCTTCAGCCCACCCAGGACATAGAGAAGGGTCTTCTCTCCACTTCAGGCCAACCAGGACCCTGGGTAGGGTCCTCTCTCCTCTTCAGCCCACCCAGGACCCAAGGTGGGTCCTCTTTCCTCTTCAGTCCAACTAGGACCCAGCTGAGGTTCTCCTCTCTTGGGTCCACCATGGACCCAGCAGAGTGTCTTTTTTCCTCAGTCCAACCAAGAAACAGGGGAGGGTCCTCTCTCCTCTTCGGTCCACCAAGAACCCTGTGCATGGCCCTCTTTCTTCAGTGAATCCAGGACCCAATGGAGTGTCCTCTCTCATTAATCCACTTGGGTCAAAGCAGAGGGTCTTCTCTTATGTCCACCCAAGACCCGGGTGAAGGGGGCTCTACTCTTCTCTTCAGTCCAAAAAGTAACCAGCAGAGGGTCTTAACTCTTCAGTTCACCAAAAACTCAGGAGGGGTCTTCTCTCTTCATTCTACTCTGATGAAATGGGAGGGGTCTCAATCCTCTTGAGCCCACTCGGGATCCAGCCGAGGGTCCTCTCTATTCATTCAGTACATGACCAAGTTGAGGGTCCTTTCTCTTCAGTCCACCCAGGATTCGGTGAGGGTCTTCTCTCTTCAGTCCACAGAGGACACAGCAGGGGGTACTCTCTCTTCAGTCCACCCAGGACCAATGGGAGGGTCCTCTCTCTTCAGTCCATTCATGACCCAGGGGAGGGTCCTCTGTCTTCAGTCCACCCCGAAACCAGAGGAAGGTCTTCACTCTTGAGTCCACCCAGGACCCGGGGGAGTGTCCTCTCTCCTCTTCATTCCAACTAGGACCCAGTCGAGGTTCCTCTCTCTTCACTCCACTGAGGACCCAGCAGAGGGTCTTTTTTCTTCAGTCCACCCAGGACACAGGATAGGGTACTCTATCCTCTTCCATCCACCCAGCACCCTGTGGAGGTTCCTCTCTCTTCAGTCAATCCAGGACCCACCTGTGTGCCCTCTCTATACAGTCCACCTGGTCTGAAGTAAAGGGTCTTCTCACTGAAGTTCATTTAGGTCCCGGGGTGGGGGTGGTATACTCTACTCTTCCATCCACCCGAGACCCAGCTGAGCGTCCTCTCTTAAGTCCCTAAATGACCTAGTTGAGGGTCCTCTCTCTTCAATCCACTCAGGACTCAGTGAGGGTCCTCTCTCCTTTGTCCACAGAGGAAACAGTAGGGGGTCCTCTCCCTTCAGTCCATTCATAACCCAGCAGAGGGTCTTCTGTCTTCATTGCACCCAGAACCTAGAGGAGGGTCCTCCCTCTTCAGTCCACCCAAGACAGAGATAGGGTCCTCTATGTTCAGTCTACTCAGGTCCATGGGATAGTCCTCCCTCCTCTTGTGCCCACCTAGGACCCAGGGGAGTGTCCTCTCTTTTCTTCATTCCAACTAGTAACCACCGGAGGGTCCTCTCTCTTCAGTCCACTGAGGACCCAGCAGAGGGTTTTTTCTTCAGTCCACCCAGAACCCTGTGGAGGGTCCTCTCTCTTTAGTCAATCCAGGACCCAACTGGGGGTCTTTTCTATACAGTCCACCCGCGTCCATGCAGAGGGTCTTCTCTCTTAAGTTCACTCAAGCCCTGAGGAGGAGGTTTGTTCTCCTCTTGATTCCAACCAGAACCCAGCGGAGGGTCCTCCCACTTCAGTCCATCCAGGAATTGGAGAGGGTCCTTTCTCTTCAGTCTATTTAAGTCCCATGCGAAGGTCCTCAATCCTCTTCTGTCCACACATGATCAAGCCGAGAGTCCTCTCTCTTCAGTCTGTCCATGACCGAGTGAAGGGTCCTCTCTCTTATATCCACCCAGGACCCAGCTGTGGGTCCTATGACTTCAGTACACCCTGGACCAAGTGGAGGATCTTCTCTTTTAAGTGGACACAGCACCCACCAGAGGGCCATCTTATCTCTTTAGTCTACCCAGGACCCTGCAGAGGGTCCTCTCTCCTCTACATTCCCCCAAAGACCCACCAGAGGGTCCTCTCTCCTCTACAGTTCTCCCAGGGAACCGCGTATGTCCTCTCTCTTCAGTTCTCCAAGGACCCTGGGATGTGTCCTCTATCTTCAGTCCACAGAGGATAAAGCAAGCGGTCCTCTCTCTTCACTCCACCCATGACCCATGGGAGGGTCCTGCCTCCTCAGTCCATTCAGGGCCCAGCGGAGGGTCCTCTCTCTTCAGTTCATCCTGGACCCAGCGTAGGGTCCTCTATCTTCAGTCCACCCAGGGCTCAGTGGAGGGTCCACTCTCTTCAGTCCACATACGACCCAGCGGTGGGTCCTCTCTCTTCACTCCACCCAGGAAGCTGTGGAGGGTTCTCTTGAGTTAACCGTGGGCCGAAAGGAGGGTCCTCACTCTTCAATCTACTCAGGACCTACCTGGGGGCCCTCTCTACTCTTCATTGGACCCAGGACACAGAGTCGTTTCCTCTCTTTTTTTCAGTCCATGCAGGACCCCACAGAGGGTCCTCTCTCCTCTTCAGTTCACCCTGAACCCAGTGGAGTGTCCTATTTCTTCAATCCATACAGGACATGGAGACGGTCCTCAAATTCAGTACACTTAGGAATCAGTGGAGGGTCCGCTCACTTCAGTGCACCTCAGACCGAGTGGATTGTCCTCTCTCTTCAGCCCACCCAGGACCTAAGGGAGGGTCCTCTCTCCTCGTCAGTCCAACTAGGACCCAGCGGAGGGTCCCCTCTCTTGAGTCCACTGAGGACCCAGCAGAGGGTCTTTTTTCCTCAGTCCACCCAGGACACAGGGGAGGGTCCTCTCTCCTCTTTGGTCCACCCAGAACCCTGTGCAGGGCCCTCTCTCTTCAGTGAATCCAGGATCCAACGGAGGGTCCTCTCTCATTAATCCACTTGGCTCCAATCAGAAGGTCCTCTCTCTTATGTCCACCCAGGACTGGGGGGGGTTACCCTCCTCCTCAGTCTAAAAAGTAACAAGCAGAGGGTCCTAACTTATCAGTTCACCCAGAACTCAGGAGGGGTCCTCTCTTCAGTCTACTCTGATGCCATGGGAGGGGCCTCAATCCTCTTGAGCCCACCCGGGACCCAGCCGTGGGTCCTCTCTATTCATTAAGTACATGACGGAGTTGAGGGTCCTCTGTCTTCAGTCCACCCAGGACTCGGTGAAGGTCATCTCTCTTCTGTCCACAGAAGACACAACAACAGGGGGTCCTCTCTCTTCAGTCCACCCAGGACCCATGGGAGGGTCCTCTCTCTTCAGTCCATTCATGACCCAGCCGAGGGTCCTCTGTCTTAAGTCCACCCAGAAACCAGAGGAGGCTCCTCTCTTTTCAGTCCATGCAGGACCCGGGGGAGTGTCCTCTCTCCTCTTCATTCCAACTAGGACCCAGTGGAGGGTCCTTTCTCTTCACTTCACTGAGGACCCCAGTAGAAGGTCTTTTTTCTTCGGTCCACCCAAGACACAGCGGTGGGTCTTCTTTCCTCTTCGGTCCACCCAGAACACTGTAGTGTGTGCTCTCTCTTCAGTCAATCCAGGACCCAACTGGGGTTCCTCTCTATACAGTCCTCCTGGGTCCAAGCAGAGGGTCTTCTCTTTTAAGTGGGTGGGGGGCGGTCTGCTCTCCTCTTGAGTCCAACCAGAACGCAGTGGAGGGTACTCCCACTTCATTCCATCCAGGAAGTGGGGAGGGTCTTCTCTCTTCAGTCTATTTAAGTCTCATGGGAAGGTCCTCAATCCTCTTCCGTCCACCCATGACCCAGCCTACAGTCCTCTATCTTCAGTCCATTCATTGTGGGAAGCCGGTCCCGCCCGCGGCGGGCGGACGCCCCGAGAGACGGCGGCGGCCGAGCGCGCCACGGCGGGCAGGCGCCCCGGGGGCCGGGGCGCCCCGAGAGCTGGCGGCGGACGGCCGCCGTGCCCGCAAGAGCTGGCGGCGACGACGCCCCGCGGTTCCACAGGGCCGGACGCTCTCGGTCCCACCGGGCAAGATGGCGGCTGCACAGTTTTGCGCTCTCTCCACTGCGCATGCACAAGCGACTGCGCATGCGCAAGATGGCGACTGCGCATGCGCAAAATGGCGACTGCGCATGCGCAGTCGCAAAATGACAACTGCGCATGCGCAAAATGGCGACTGCGCATGCGCAGTTGCAAAATGGCAACTGCGCATGCGTTTGGCTATGACCAATCACTGCGCATGCGCTTGGCTTTGACCAATCACTGCACCTATGTAAATGAGGTGCTTTTTGTGAACCAATCACACGCCGCCTGGAGCCCTATATAAGCAGAGGTCTTTCGGGGCTCTGGGTCTTTCGTCTTTCGTCTTCGCTGCCATCAAGAATAGCTGTAACACAATAAAGCTACGCTGGAAGAATTCCTCGAGT
>JADRCC010312726.1:0-16013 GCA_019843855.1 Hylomyscus alleni | reverse complement strand
TTTTTTTGCATTTTGAATTTTCTTTGACTGTTATGTCAATGTTTTCTATGCTATCTTCTGCACCTGAAATTCTCTCTTCTATCCCTTGTATTCTCTTGTTGATACTTGCATCTATGACTCGTGGTCCATTTTCTAGGATTTCTATCTCCAGAGTTGTCTCTCTTTGTTTTCTTTAATGATTCTATTTCCATTTTTAAACCATGGATGGTTTCATTCAATTCCTTCACTTTGGTTGTGTTTTCTGTAATTCTTTAAGGAATTTTTTGTGTTTCCTCTTTGATATCTTCTACCTGTTTACCTGTGTTCTCTGGTATTTCTTTAAGGGAGGTATTTATGTCCTTCTTAAAGTCCTCTATCATCATCATGAGATGTGATTTTAAAGTAGACACCAAACTATCATCTGCTCAAAGAGGTACAAATTTCCCACTCAACAAACGATAGTACAGTGCACAAACGACTAAGTATGTCTCCACTAGTCTGTGAGATGTAGACACGCTTACCCAAACACCTTGACTGACCTGGAAAGTTTGAACCAAGTGCTAATATGGCTGATTAAAATGCAGTTTCTGTAGCCTGGCTGTCTCATGAATGTCTTGAATCTCTCCATTTTTCCATCCATACTGGAAATTTAGAACAATGCCATTTTCAGTGGTTCTTTTTAACTGGAAAATTCTTTAGTAGCAGTATCTGTAAACTGTGGCTGGAGAAAGATGGCCCACATTTTAGCCTCACTGAAGAAATTGAATGTCTTTAGAAAAGTGTGTATAACCACAGAAGCCTCAGTACCCAAACAACAATGAGGAATGACTTAGGTGTAGTACATGGTGATGCTTCTTACCGATGATACTCTCTTCTTCTGAACCCTAGAGTCCAGGAGTAGGAACATATAACCATTCAGGTTCTGATTTTTGCAGGAGAAAATTGAATCAGTGAACAGCTCCCAATCTATTTTTTTTATGAGAAATTGGCTTGGTGAGGAGAGACAGTTAGGCCAGCATTGAGTAGGAGGACATCTTGTCCATCTCACCTTGACAAATTCCTATGGTCAGTATGAAAAAATCATCAGTGTCCATCGAAAGCTCTTGAAAACTGTTTTCCAAACTGAGAAGAGGTTGAACTGGTCTTTGAATACTGAAGGCGAGCCTGAGAAGTTGGCTAAATTTGTGCTAAGGATCCTGTCCTCTTGCAGGGTATTTGATCATATTGTGAACCTCTAGATTCTTCTATTTATTGGAAAAGTACTGTTTCTAGTTGTAATATGGCTCAACTCTAGGTTATACCTTTAATCCAAGAGCTTTCTTTTTAGTGTCTAGAGGATTAATAAGTCATCCATCGGTTAAAAGCCAGATCAAGCAACCATTTGGCATTAAGGAAACATAGACAAAAGAAAAGAAAAGAAAAGAAAAGAAAAGAAAAGAAAAGAAAAGAAAAGAAAAGAAAAACAAAGAAAAAACAAAAAAACAAACACAAAAGAAAGAAAACATATAGGGTAAGGACAGTTAGATGCACAAGAAGTAGGAAGGGACATTCAGTTTGAGTTGTGATAGCTTATAGAAGGCAAACTTCTTTGGGTGAGATTGGCTAGGGATGGAGCTCACCTGCATGCATTCTCTGCCTAACTCAGCTAGCATGTTTTCACCTCAGCACCTAGATTCTGATTCTTCTTTTGTAAAAATCTAGTCAATGAGATATTGTTATAAAGTGATACTTTCTCACTCCAATATGACATGGCCACAATGACAGAGAAATCACTCCACCTGCTGACAAACCCAAAAGCCATCAGATTTGGTAAGTCACCTGGGAAAACCTCAAGGAAAGAGATAAGAACTGGAAATACTATAATACAAGTCATTAGAACCTTATAATGTATTGTGCTACATTAGATGGCTTAAAAATTGAAGGGATAAAATGAAAATATAAATGATATAACTCAACTTGACATAATTCTGTTCATAATTATTATCAGTCTGATAAATAATGTTTTATCCTTAATAGACATAGTGGGCTTTGTACCTAATATGCAAAGTAGAGTGATAAGGCACAAGCAATAGAAAAACTTACAATTGAAAATAAGAAAAATACTCAGTCACAGATAGAGGTCTATAGACAACAACCTACCAAGCTACCACATGCTAAAACTGAAGAGAGGTAGCCTAAGGTTGTTATAAAACCAATCTTAGTTTATCTAGTTAGTATACAAAACTTACCAAGAGATGATAGGCATTCCCAAGATTGTAAAGAAGTTAAATGGAATCATACAGACACTTTAGATTTCAGAGGAGTTAAGGAAGTGCTCATTTCATGTGATATGCATTGAAACAGACGTGATATGGTGTGAAGCAGATATTATATTCATAGGGAATTCAGAAAAGATATATCTTCCAATATTGAAAAGATTTGGCAACCACAATATTGGAGGCTGTTCTTCAGTTACAATGATAAACATTGTGAAAAGGGAATGCTCCAGGTATAGAACAGTGAAATGAAGCTAGAGGTATTAATAATTTCCAAGATCAGTTGCTGGGTTAGGTCAGGATGCTGAATTAAAAAGGCAACTTGGATGTGATAATCAGACCTATATAGTTTAGTGCTTTAAATGCTTGAGACAAGGTTGAAGAATCAGAAAAGAGGTCTGAGTCATTTACTAAAATTATAAAATACCCAAACAAGGAATTCACTGATTTTCTGCAATGATTAACTTCAGTTGTAAATAAATTAATATCAGTTTCAGAAGCCAGACAATATTAATTGAATCTTTGTTATTTTAAAATGCTAATTGAGAATCTAAAGGATGGTTAAACAATTAATAGCAAGATCAGCACCAAAAAATTGAATGATTCCAAATACACCTGATATTGGGTCTCATGTTTGTAATATTACTGTGATAGGGTAGCAATTTTTAAAAATTTTAAGAAAAGTAAAATTGTCAGATGTATTAAATGAAGTTAGCAATGGAGTTTAAAAGGAGATTATAGGCAAGATGTTTCTAGAAATAGCGTTTCTTTCTATAGCTTATACAAAAAGAAGGCCACAGACTTCTGGAATATGCAGAAGATGTAGCAAAGGCCAGCATTGAACTAATGAATGTAGATAAACAAGGAACAGGGAAGGTAACTCTTTTCCGTTGGAAATGCCCTAAGAACCCTCCTGCAGATCCCAATATCAAATTTGATTCAATCACTACCTGTCACCTTCTGATATACTCACCCACAGGGTAATTAAAAGATTTAATATCTGTTGTTTAAAAACAACAGTGATCAAGGACAAAATACCTTCTGTAGATAAATCAAAATATTTAGGAGTGCCAAAGCCAAAAATTTTGACAAATTGCTGTGAATGGTCAGAGATCAAAGCTAAAAATACAAATAAATGGAATTGACATTTAAGGTTTAGTAGACAAAGAAGCAGAAATTATGCCCTCCCCCAGCTTCTAGTGGGCTGAATCAGACCTTGTCTGTGCCACAACTTGATAGCCCACCTAGGGTGGAGTCTTTCAACTTAGGTGAGGGCTATTGTTCTGTCAAGTCTGCAGCTTCCTGAAAGGAGCCACTCCCTACTGAGCTGCTGAGCCTGTCTTCTGGACAAAGCAACAAGATACTAATGAAGTAACAAGATCCTGACAGTGTGGGATGGGATCCCCCCTTATAAACTCAGATTCATAAATAAACATTGGGTCTTGATCAGAAATTTTGTCTTGGTCTCATCCTTCTCTTACCATCCTACCCATTCAGCCTCATCTTTCCTTTCAGGAACCCAAATAACCTGTGGACTCTGGTGGCTACAAGGTATAACAATAAGTTAACCAAAATCATAGCATTCAAATTTGCCTTTTCAGAGGTAAATATCAAGCTTCTAGGGATTGTAACATTATCTCAGGTAAAACAATGTTCAAAAGGGGCTGAGTGTATAGAGCTAGAAGTGCAAATAGGAAGATTAAACCCATATGTGTCTAAGACAACCATAAATTTATGGGTATGCAATTTGTTGCAACAATGGAAAACACAGATTAACATTCCTCTAGTTTCAGAAACAAAGTATAAAATTAAGATTGCTTTTGAAGAAAATATTAAAAGGTATTATCACAGTCATAGACTGTCTAAGTTGTCCATAAGCAGGACAAAGTAGATATTATTCTTTCAAAGATACTACCTACCCTACATTTAAAATGGTTACCAAGAATCCTCTATGGGTGGAAATGAAACATTATAGATACTAGAACAACTGAGACAGGAACAGCATATGGAATTCTTATGACTTTTATAGAAAATAAATCAGGAAAATGTGAGATGTTAACAGATTTAGGAGACATAAATAAGGTGACTCAGTCAATGGACTCCTTACAACCTGGAATCCCACTGCTTTTGTTATCACTGAAGTCATAGCACTTGATAGTAATTCATTTAAAAGATTCCTTTTTCACAATAATTTTGCATGAGTATGATGGGGAAAGGCTTGTTTTCTCAGGGCCTACATATAATAGCTGTCCAATAAAGAGATATCACTGGAAATTATTACCATAAGGAATCTTAAACAGTCTTACTTTGTATCAGTATTTTGTAAAACAGGCATTATAAATAATTCATAAACTACTTCCTCAATATAAAATTTATCACATTGATGATAGTATACTGGCTGATTCAGATGCAAATACCACAGGTAAATTGTTTGATGAAGTAAAGAGAATTTTGTCTTGTTGTGTATTATAAAATTATCCTGAAAGAGGAGATTCTGTTAATGATCTAGGATATCTGTTAATTATCTTATGATAAGTTTATAGAAAATCCAACCACAAAAATATAAATCAGGGGATGTCAATTACAAACTCATAATGATTTTCAAAAATTACTGGGAGATATTAACTGGATACAGCCCATAACTAGATTAACTACTTTAGAGTTAAGTAATTTATTTCAAATCTTTCAAGGTAATAGGACTTCAATAGTCCAAGAAAAATATCAGTTAATGCTCAGAGAGAATTGACTCTGGTAAGAAAGAAATCACAGGACACACATATGGATCTTTTGGATCCAATGTTAGATTGTATTTTCACTCTATTTTCCTCTACTCTTTCCCAAATGAATATATATGTTTAAAAAATAGAAATAGGTAATAAAGACTAACAGAGGAGGATAGCATAATTCTTTATTAACTTTAAATTATTTAAATGCTTATGAGAAAGTACAACAGATGTGTAGAATAAAAACTGCTGAATTAAATCTGCCTGCATGTTTTAAAGATATGTTGACCTCATAATTGAGAATGGGACATATGTAATATTTGTAAGACAGTTCTTTGTTTCCACAGGAGAAGTAAACCTATACTTATCATTAAAATTGATAGATTAGTTTCAAACAGGAGAGACCTTCTGAAAAAGAAGAGGTTACAGTTCATCAGACAGCTTGGTTATTCACTACAAACTAACTGATAAAGACTAACAAATGTCTTTCATTTGATCAGGCATGAAAAGATAAAAATAAGAAATAATAGTATTTTATAATGATAACTTACCAAAGGTAAACTTCCTTGACTGGTACAAAATTGAAAAAAAAAAGGGGGTTTTCATAAGACATGTCTTAATTCCATGTTAAAGCATTAAACTGTAGATTGCCAAATGGCCCATGCTATCTTGGATATCAGCTTTTGAATGTTCCTCCTAAATAAAATGGATATTATTTTGTTTGGTATTAAAAACATACTTAAGATATTTAAAATGTTTTAAGTAAATTCAAAGGGTTACTACAGTTCAAACTTGTCTTCTATATCTCTAAGAATTGGAAAGATTTGGAGCTAAGATAAAGTATTAGAGCAGGGTAGTCATAGCCAATGCCTTTTATCCCAGCCAAGACAAGCAGAGCTCTACAAAATACTTGTTTTCTAAATTCTACAATTAAAGTGAACAAGGTGCTAGGAGAGCATGACTTTAATCTTACCACTCAGGAACAAAAAGGTCAGATATACCACCTAATTGGTAAGATTGCACAGTGTAGAACTCACATATGTTATTTATCATCATCATCATCATCATCATCATCATCATCATCACCATCATTATTATAAAAAATCCTCTACAGGATTACTAGAAAGTCAGATAATTTCCATAAATAAGTAAATAAATATTTATTTATCCAATAATTATATTTTTTGATTTTTCACCCTGATTGCTGCCCCACCTACTGGTTCCCCCTCACACTACCCCTCTCCAATTCCCATTTCTCTTCTCCATTGAGAAGTTGAAGGGTCTTTTATCATCCTACCCTGTAGCATCAAGTCTCTGCAGAGCTAAGCGTATCTCTCCCACTGAGGCCAGACGAGGTAGCCCAATTTAGGGAATAAAGATAGGGCATAGACTGAGTGAACAGCTAGCCAATAACCAGTCCAACTTGAGACCCACCCCCAAGGGCAAGTAACACTTTCTATAACAGATGCAGAAACTCACAGTCAAACATTGGATAGATCTCAGGACTCTTATGGATGAGTTGGGAGTAGGTTTTTGGGTCCTGAAGGGATAAGATCTCCACAAGAAGACCAATAGAGTCAAGTAAACTGGACACTTGGGGAATCTCAGAGACAGAGCCACCAACTAAAGAGCATATAATGCCTAGACTGAGGCCCTCAGCATATATGTAGTAGATTTGCAATTCAGAGTTTATGTGGGTCTCCCAAAGACTGGAAGGGGGATGTCCCTAAATCTGTTGCCTCTCTGTAGGTCTAAGGTTTTGCAGTTGGATTCATGTCTGAATCCTTCTACTTAAGGGCTTTCTTAGTTTCTGAAGATGACTGTTTCAGACATGTGTCAGTCAATTTGTGGAATTTTTTCCCCTAGTGCTACCCTTATATATTTCATGGGTATTCCACTATGTTACTTCTGGAGAGATGGCTCAGTCATTAAAGGCGTGGGTAACAAAAATAAATAAATCATATACAACCAAGTATCATGTGTCCAAGGTTGTTACTGTCCACTTTGAGCTGGTGGCCTCTATATCAATCAGTAATTAAAAAAATGGGACAGCAGCATGTGTATAGCAGAGGATGGCCAAGTTGGCCATCAATAGGAGGAGAGGACCTTGGCCCTGTGAAGGTTCTATGCCCCAGTGTAGGGGAATGCCAGGGTCAGGAAGTGGGAGAGGGTGGGGTGGTGAGTGGGGGGAGGTGGGAGGAACAGGGGATTGTTTTACTTTTTTTTAATTTTATTTTTCTTATTTTATTTTCTTTTTCTTTTTTTCTTTTGGAGGGGAACCTGGGAAGGAGATATTGTAAATAAAAAAATCTAATAAAAAAATAAAAACAAAATGGGAAACAGTCATGCCCATATTCCAGCCTGATAAAAGCAATCTTTTAATTCATGTTCCTTTCTTTCCTTTCTTCTAAGTGCCTATGATTTCTGTTGACTTTACTGGAAGAGCACAGTCATCTCTGAGATTTTTAGTAGAGGTCTCAAACAAAATCATGCCATTTATGTCAGTAAAGTTCAGTGGCAAATTCCTGGTCATCAGAATGATGCTTCTAAACTCACATTTATTACCACCAGAATCCATAGTGTCTCATTTACTACCAAATGCTGTTTGCATTGCTCTGTGAAGATGGCAGGTTGTGTAACCTGACACTTTTATCATATACACAAACAAAATACCAGGTTCATTTCTGCAGTAAGGCTACACAAGGCTGTTTCTAAAACATACTAGTCTTAGTATTGATTCACTCACCATAAGTCTCTCAATCTTGCTCTCAGAATTCTACCACAATATTGGCCTCAATGTGGTGTGGATTCGAAAGAGTAGATAAGGCAAGATTTTTTTTCCTTCTGTTTTGAGTTGGGGATCATAATCATCTTGAAGATTCAAGATTTCACTTGTAGCTTCTGAAACCACTCCAGGCACATCTGACCATGACCTTGGACATCCTTCCCAAATATTTCCTGAGATGCACCTTTTCTTTTAACTCATACTGTCTCTGCATATAGCCTTTCCACTATACAGAACCTAATTTTTAAACAGATCATCTTGAATAGTTTTTTGAAAGCCAGAAACAAGTGACATATGCCTCAGGTGCCTCCAGGTCTAGCAGTGATGCTTCATGAGCTATAGACCTCAAAGTTCCTCAGGTCCTTTTGTCATCTGTTGTGCTAGTCCTCTGAATAAGAATGATTTCTGCTTTGTAAGTGTATTCATAGTAGAGGAGTTAAATAATTCTTTTACATTAGTAGGATTTGTGAATTTTCTACTTTGTGTGTTTTATCATAAATAGCGAATAAGGTACAAAGGAAATTATTTATGTAACTGCTGCGTAGCTGTGTTTTCATGCGGGACTCCTAAATGAGGAGCTGGGACTGTCTCTGACCATATTACCTGCCTATGGATGATTTTCCCCAAGCTAAGATGTCTTTTTAACCCCAATAGAAGATGATGCATATTGTCTTACAGTAACTCAATAGGCCAAGACTGGTTGATATCCATGGGAAACAGTCTATGGAAAAAGGGAGCATATATGGCTAGATGGAGGTGAGGTGAGAGGGAGGTACTGAGAGGAGAAGAGGAAGGGGAAGCTGCAATTGAAATGAAAAGTAAATTAAAAACTTGATCAATAAAAGCACCCACACCTTCACATTGTTCATCTCTCTGTTCATTTTATTCCTCCAGTTAGTTTTTTACTTATCTGCTTAGGCCATGGGGGAAAGGTTCTCAAATTTTAACTATTGGGTTTTTTCAACTTTTTCAAAAGTTCTTTAATGTTATATATTTTTATTGATAGCTAACATTCCAGATTACAATATTGTTTAATTCTCTTCTAAAGTCTAATTTCTAGTGTTTCTTATTTTATTTCACAAGGACAACTATTTTCATTATTAAGGTATAAAAGGTGATATAACAAGGGTACATTTAATAAAATAATTGCTTAACAACTCATAAGATAATAGAAAATGAATACATTTGCAAAATAGCAAATAATATGTAAAAACTTTCTTATTTCTTAAGATAATTTAACATCATTGGAGAATTATTTTAGATTTCATTTGGTGACATTAAATAATTAAAATGGCATTTTTATTTTAAAATTGGTATTATTTTTATAAATCCAGTCTTGCAAACAAAATCAGGAAACTAATAGGATTGAAATGTATCTTTTTCCTATTAAATTATTTATTCATTCACTTTATATCCCAGTCAGTGTCATGTGTTCCAGATTGTCCCTTACACAGTTCCTTCCCAATCCCCCCAACCCCTTTCTCCATTGAGAGAGTGGAGGGCCCTTCTGGGTATTCCTCCTGCCCTGTCCCATCAAGTCTCTGCAGTGATAGGCATATCCTTTCCCACTGAAGCTAGACAAGGCATCCCAGTTAGGTTAATGGGAACTACAGGCTGGCAACACATTTAGAGAAAGACCCCTCTCCAGTGTTTTGGTTGAAACTGTATGAAGACCAAGATTCACATCTGCTATATATGTGCCAGGGGCCTTATATATGTTCAGCCTGTGTATGCTTTTTGGATGGTAGCTTAGTCTTTGAGAGCTCCCAAAGTACCAGGTTAGTTGACTCTGTTAGTCTTCCTGTGGGGTTCCTTTTCCCATCTGGATCACACAAATCCTCCCTCAACTCTCATAATATACCCTGAGCATTGTGAAATGTTTGTTCATGGGTCTCTGCATCCAGAGGTTCAGCTGGGTGGAACCTCTCAGAGGATAGTTATGTAAGGAATCTCTGGTCTGTAAGTATAAGAGAGTATCATTTATAGTATCAGATATTTGTCCTTGTCCATGGGATGAGTTTTACAAAATTGGAAGATCTAATAGAAATAGATAATTTTCTAGATAGATACAACTTACTAAAGTTAAATCAAGTTCAGATAAACTATTTAAATAGTCCTATAACCCATAAGGAAATAGAAGCAGTCATTAAAAGTCTTGTAACCAAAACAGCACAGGACAGGTGGTTTTAGCAAAGAATTCTACTGGACTTCCAAAGAAGAGCTAATGCTGATACTCCTCAAACAATTCCACAAAATAGAAACAAGGGGAACATTGTCAAACTCATTTTATGATGCCTCAGTCACCCTGATACCTAAACCACCAAAGATTCAACAAAGAAAGTCAATTTTAGAACAATCTCCCTTATGAATATTGATGCAGGAATGCTCAATAAAATACTCTCAAATGAATCTATATTCATATAAAATTTCATTCATCATAATCAAGTAGGTTTCATCTCAGGGATAGAAGAGTGTTTCAGTACATGAAAATCCATCAGTTTAATCCACCATGTAAACAAATTGAAAGAAAGAATTCACATGAGCATTTCTTTAAATGCCCAAAATGCCTTTGCCAAAAATCCAACAAGTCTTTTGGATAATAGTCTTAGAGAGGTCAGGAATACAAGTTGCATAACTAAACATGATAAGGGAATTACTACCCTTCAACATAGATAGAAATAATAAAAATATAATATTGGTATAACTCAAACCAAGCAAGTATAAAACCTATATGAAATGAACTTCAAGTCTTTGGAGAAAGAAACTGGAGGAAATATCAAAGGAGAGAAAGATCTTCCATGCTCATAGACCTATAGGATTAACATATTTAAAATGGCCATCTTACCAAATACAATCTACAGATTTAGTGCAATTTCTACCACATTCCCAACACTATTTATTATTTATTGACCTTGACCACAATTCTTAATGTTGTATGGAAAAATAACAACAACAGCAACAATAAAACAACAACAATTAAAAAAGAACCCAATCCACCAACCAACAAAAATAAATAAATAAATAAATAAATAAATAAATAAATACAGGATAGCTAAAACAATCTTGTACAAGTAAAGAGCTTTTGGTGGTATCAGTATCCATGATTTCAATTTTGACTACTGTTAAGCATTAATATTGCATGTGCTTACAGCTTTCTATGTAAATGCATAACTGTCACAATAAAAAGATAATACACCAAGTAGAAAAGGAGATTTCTTTCTCACCCAATCAATATATCCCAGAACCTCTGCAAATACAGATTTTCAATATAGAATCTGCTTCTGTGTCTAAGACGCTAATAAATTCCATGTTGACCAAAATGTTAAAAGGAAAGGGTGATATTGTGTTTCTATAGTGAAACCCCTTCCTCTGTTCTATTGTGGAATTCCATTTAAAATAATCTTCTTTGTTATGGCTTTCATTATTTATAATGGCTACTTGAAGAATAACAATCATCTTAAGGGATGTCAGCTTGGCTCCAATAGACATATGTTGCATGTTTCAATTCATGCGTGATAGATTTTAAACTTTTATATATACATTTCAATCCAGTTACCACAGAGTTAATGTAGCTAGTAATAGAACAGAGAGAAGGATCATCCAAGGAAAAGGAAGTAGTGTATAGTATTGGAATGAGTAAAAGAAGAATGTAGAATGTGATGGGAATGGGAGAAATGGGTAAAGTCGAAATTATGGTAAGGAACAAACAATAATAAGGCCTTTGAAAAAACCATATGGAAGCCTCTATTGTAGAAGCTTCTTAAAATATGTAAATATACAGTAAGAATTTAAATTAAGTCACAATAAAGTGGTCAACATAATTCCCTAACTAGGTATCTTAAGTCACCAATAAAACCTCCAGTCAGGAATCGGTTACATCACTTTGACTCATTGGCCCAGGGTTCCATAAGCTGGCCTCCAACCAAAACTAACTGCCATAGGCTATTTAAGTGGCATTGCTAACTCTACACAATATGATATTATGGTGCTAATGTGAAAGACACTATTACTTATGTAACTCAACATGGAGAAATTGAGTTGATGTCTAACTATAAGCTTTACCTCTACTGAGTAGTTTTCATGGTACTGGATGTACCATGTTAAAAGAGAAGGAAACTAACCATAAATATCAATTAGCAGAAAATTCTGAGAACTACAACAGTGAGCTGGCAGAAAATATACTGGTATAATAATATAACAAAAGTTACGTGATTAACCACCACATTTTGGTTGGATTCAAGGCCCATTCCATGAGCTGGAACTCATACAAGACAATTCTCAAGAGTAAAGGACCATAAGATTATATAGTTCATGGAAAACTACCTACTATTATTATGTTCAAAGAACATTGTAATAACATGAGTGCTAAAGAAATACTGCTATACACATAGGTTAGTGCTTCACTCACACTCATCATAGAAGTATCTTCTTCAGTAGATGGTAATTAACACAGAACCACACAACTGGATGATGTACAGATTCTGAGAGATATTGAAGTGCTAGATCCTAAATGGAGTGCCTCCTTCAAACCCTTCCCCTTGAGGCATGGGAATCTACGTGGAAGAGGAGGGGGAAATATTTTAGGAGTAGAGATTTTAGTTGACTCTTAGGAAACACTGTTCTCCAGATACAATATGACTAATACCACATAAGAGCTCAGAAAGTCTTTGACAGAACATGGAAGTCCTATATACTAATAAACCAGAAAATATGCTATTATTATAACAGCATAGTAGATACAAAGAATCAGCACTAACCAAGAATGTACTTGCAATTGATACCTGCTAGGCAAAAGAAATTCATATTTTTACAATGGTGTATAATTTTTCATATTCATCACACTCAGTGCCAGGCCCCATAATCAAGAATAGTTGGCCAACATAGAAATGACACCATTTATTCATTTTGTATTTTTGTCTTTCTAAAATTTGTATGTTTCATCAGGTTTTTGTACACATACACACACATGAAGCAAATGGTGAATGCACATCAAATTGAATGAGTAGAGGTGTGGTAGCACTGGGAATGGAAAACTTGATGAAGGGCAAATTCCTTATCAAAATATATTGTATGAGGAAGCTTTTAAATTAAAAAATGAATTAGATTAATGGTATATTCAAACTTTTCACAATGAAAGGGATATTAACCTATGCTTGTCTTTAAAATTATTTGTGTCAATTCCAGTTCATTGCTCATAATCTACCATTCTTCTCTGGTGGCCATGGAAACATCAGAATTTCTAGAATCACATACATTTGGTGGTCACTAATATTTGAACTTCATACTTCCAACACACAAAGAAGCAAGTATTTTATATTTAGCATATAGTTTTTATTAACCATTTTCAACTTCTAAGGCCACTGACATGATTAGACTATGTCTTGAATTAATTTCCATGTGTGAAAATTCTTAATAATATCATAATTCAGGGAAGCCATGTATGATTCTTTGAGAGCTCAGGAGACTATACTACCCATTATTCCTGTGTAGTTTCTCAGAGTTTAGTGTGTAACTTAGCATATCTGTGATGTTCTCCTATGTATAAAATGGGTTAATGATTGTTTGGATCTCATTGGAGGGTGAGGAATATCAGATGTGCTAATCCCCTGGAAGGGTGTAAATGAGGCTCAAATTAAGCAAAGCACAGGAGAGGAATGGAAAGGATTGTGTGAGACAGGGATTCATTAGTGAGACATTGTTCTGAGTTGCAATACCTGCCTAACAGAACTTCTTTTACTAAAGGTGATTCACTTCTTGTGTGACTCTATCTCTGGTCAACATTTCCTGTTACTTGGAAGATATTCATGATATCAGCTTCTTTGAAATGGATCACTTCACCCTTGATACACAAAGGTAACAACATAAAATTTACATGGAGGCATGAAATTTTTATTTCTAAAACACATATATCTACATCATGGGATTTAGATTTGGATAACAGAATCCTTCCAGGCTATATCTCATTTATCTTGCACAATAGCATTGTTTACCATGATTCTATTTCAGTTTCAAAACACATTGCTCTTCACATACACTGTCTCAGCCCTGCCTTGGAATGGATATGGGCAGAGTGTTACACAAGTCACCATCTCTTATCAGCTGATGGTTTGACTCTTGCTGGTGTAACTCCTCAAGAAGTATAGCTCTTGTTCTATCCCAGTTAGAAAGCATATTCAACAGAGATTCCACAGAGATTGTGGAGCAGTAGGAATTGGTAGCAAAATTTTCCTTGCAAAGAAATCCAGTTTGTAGGTCCTTCAAACCTTTTATATAGGCAAAAGCAATGTCATTGTCTAAGTGTCTTTGCCTTCAACTTTTCTTCTCAAGTACCAATGGCATCCAATGGGGCATATATTTAATGAGCATTAATGCTACATACAAAGATATGAACTGAAAGGAGATCTAAATACCTTTGCACATAGTATATGTGGAGATTTAGTTTGGTGTTGGAGGAGACAGTTACTCACATAATGTAGTCAGGACACTTTATTCATTTCAATCAAATGACCAAATATTATGAATGTGGAACATTTAGTACATTGTTGGAAATGATAGAAATATACATCATTCCCTATGTTTTCTATATATATTTTAATTTTATGGCACTGGGGAGAGAATTCAGGTTGTTACATATGATTAGATATCACATGTCCACAAATATAACCACAAGTATAAACACACATGAAGAAATACATATAGAACTCAATTATAGAATTTGGTCATCAAATGATATACCTGTATCATTTGTCTTTTCTTTTCATTCTTTCAGTAGACAATATAGATGGATTCAGTGTGCTTGTAATAGTCCACTAACATAATTTAGAAATGTAAATATTCTGAGAAATATCTCTGCTTATTACTCTCATTTTAGTTATTTAAAATATTTATGTATTGCAAACACAGTTGAAATAAAATCACCTTACAAATGATATTTAAATTCACTTTTCAATATTAATTTCATGCATAAAATAGACAAATAGGGCAAAATTGATGTCCAAAACATCTTGTAGAGGATATTATAGAGGATATTTCTGCCATTTTCTTGGATTTCTAGACTTCTTATATTTTTTTCTGATGTGTGTTAAACCTTAATCCATATGTAGGCTTTTTAAATACAACTATGCAACTGTATAGACGTGGTATAAGAGCTTAGTGCTATTCAAAGTGACTCACTTTCTTTTCCCATGTTCCTTTATGTTCCTGGCTTCATTTTATGCTTGTTCAATCCAATCTTTAGATTTTCCAGAGAGAAGGAGTGCATCTTCAAGTTGACTGGCCTCTTTAGCAGCCTATCAGTTTTGGTTTTAGAAATAGTCATTGCCAGCAACCAATGCTGGCGCCTATGGGAATTTGAAGACAATGTTGTACAGTTTGTGTCATTTGGACTTTGGAAAGTTTATTACCCTCAAGTATTTAACATCTCAGGAACTTTAATCAAGATGCTGGTTCATAACCCTATTGATTCAACTTGGACTATTTCACTTGAATTTCAGTATGCACAGAACCTAATAGTATGGGCTATTTTTATGAAGTCTGTAGTTCTGATTTTCAGTGCAATAACTTTCAAGATTAGCTGCATGGAAGATCCATTTCTGAAGATGCAGATATATTGCTACATAGTCTCTACCTTACTTTTGGGTGTTAGTAGCCTCTTTACATTTGTTGCTGTGAGTTGGAACCATATGGTAGATCTTTACAGTCAAACTACTTTTGACTTTCCATCCAACTTTCCTGTCAAGAAAGAAGCCTTGAGAAGCAAAAATGTGACTGCTGTATTCCCAGTAGGGGTCCTGACTGCAACCATGTCACTTTTTGGAATTATCATGTTTCTTTCTGAGATAAGCTATTTGAAACTACAGAGTCAAGTGAAGGCCAAGTGTGTTTCCAAAGTGGCCCTTCAAGAGGCCTGAGGTGAGGGCTCCTGCATTTCTAACATATTTCAGATGGCTCCTAGAAGAAATTTTCAGTTGACACACAAAACTTATATAGTTATCAACTTATTCTAATAAATCATCAATTTTATTATCTGGGTTTATGTTTAATACTTGCATATTCTGCTACTTGCCAAAATGCATTCCTTTCTTTATTTTTTTCACATTCTAACTTCTGAAGGTCATGATCTTGTTTTCAGATTTTTTCAACAAGCATGAGCAGGGAAATGTACTGGTGAAAGGCTTCTTGCAGAAATAAATATAACTAATACCACTTGAAAGTGCTTTAAGAGGAAAGTAACACACACACACACACACACACACACACACACACACACAC
>JADRCC010312712.1:0-29120 GCA_019843855.1 Hylomyscus alleni | reverse complement strand
TCCATGACACCCCACACACACACTGTGCAGTAACAATGAGGTCACTCAGGTGAGGCCATGACACCCCCCACTGTGCAGTAACAACGAAGTCACTCATTTGAGTGTTCTACAAGACCTTCTAGCAAAGGGTCAGTATGTTTCCTGTGAACTGCCACCACACTTTCGCAGCCACGGTCTCAGACCATACAGAACTCACTCTCCACACCTCCACACCACACTGGTATTTTGGTACAAAACTCACACTTATATTCGATTACACTGAAAGCTTCAAAGGCTGAAGAGCAAGCTGGCAATCCAGAAGGTCTTCAGAGCCACCCTGAATGCACATACCTAGGAGTGGCCAGAGTGAGCAGCAGGCACACCAGGGCTCTCTCTGCTCATGATCTCCCTGATGCACAAGAAAGCAGATGGCTACAAAGCACCATGGACCGGGACCCCATGACCTTATGGCCAGCCTGTGTGGCATTCACGCTGGGGCCTCCACCTTCCCTTTACTTACTGAACCACGCTCTGTCTCAGCCCATTTCGCAACTGGTTCTTGTTCATTGCAGGATTCCACTCCTGTTTGTCCAGATGTGTTGACACAAAATTATCCACCTTCTGCCTCAGGTTCTGGTAAGCTGGCTAAGACATGCATTCAGAAGAGACCATGTTAGTGTGTGTGCCAACGTTGTGGTACTGAGCCATTCAGGAAACTGCTTTTCATAGAAACACATCTTCCCCTTTAAACAAACTCCCACCTGACCTCAGAGTTCACCAGCAGTATGGCAGCCATGAATCAACAGCCAGGAGGGTGGCTGTCTTGCAGTGGCTAGGCACAGTGCAGGGCACTGCCTATATAAGTCAATTTACTTTAAAAAAAAAAAACTTATTTATTATGTGTGTAAGTATACAGTGTGTGTACGCCTGCAAGCCAGAAGAGGGCACCACATCTCATTACAGATGGTTATGAGCTGGGAATTGAACTCAGGACCTCTGGAAGAGCAGTCCTAACCTCTGAGCTCTCTCTCCAGCCCCTAAGTCAATCTACTTCTAAAGAAACTCCATGAGGGGAGAGTCTGTGAGTATTAAGCTGCCCTCATTCAGACATTAGACTTTCAGGCTTAAAAGAAGAAACAAAGGTGCTTTCTGTCACCATGTGACTAAGGACAGATGCAAGCTGTTTCTGGAAGGAACAGGGTTCTAGGCCAAGCACTGACTTTTCACCAGTCACCTGACTTGTGAGTTTCAGTAATTTCTATCCCTAAAATGCAAACATTCCTGTCTGCTTGACTCACATTGGATGTTCCTAGCAGTACACCAAGGAAAGCCCCCTCCAAATCAAACAGCCACCCAAGCCTCACCCAGTCACTCCAGCTACATCCAAGGGAGCTCTGTAAAGAGTTTCCAGGCAAAGCTATGACCCTCGAAGGAGCCTGAGGCACTTACTCTAAATCCTCCTTCTAAGAACTTGAGAACAAGCCTAGGAGATTACCTAGTGAGTACAAGGAATGTTCTGAGCCCCTGACCTTCTTCTCTCCAACTGGGAGAGAGGCGACTGGGCCTGCTTGCTTAAGTGACTCACAGCCCTGAGAGGCACGGAGACTGGGGAGCCCTCTCAGTCAGCAAAGAGGCTCCTAACTCCACCACCTTAATCTCGGTAAGCAGGTTTTGTAAAGGGAAAAGGAATGTTCTAGCTACTACTATATACCTGCCCTGTGACACACATTCCAAAGTTTCCAACTCAGGTGAATTAGCATTTTTTTTTAAACTGTAGAGACTGGCCTTTGGCACTGGATCTAACGGCCAGTAACTCCATTTCAATTAGTTAAATGGAAAAAAAGAAGGTGCTGATTCTACAGCTTATCCCAATTTGACCTCATACAAGTCTGCAAATGATTCTGCTGGGGAAAGGGATTAACTATCAACGTGTCCTCCATGGAGCTGGAGAGATGGTTCAGTGGTTAAGAGCACTGACTGCTCTTCCAGAGGTCCTGAGTTCAATTCCCAGCAACCATATGGTGGCTCACAACCATCTGTAATGGGATCCGATGCACAATTCTGGTGTGTGTCTGAAGAAAACTACCGTGTACTCATATAAATAAAAATTAAAAAAATATTTTAAAAAAAAAAAAAGTGTCGTCCAATCCAGCCGGTGCTTCAAATCACCTCCCTGGTGGTGAACATGGGAATGGGCGGAGCTTCTAAAGTACTCTGCCTTTCCCAAGTGTGGTAAAACACAAGTTTCTTGGGTATGGAGTGGGTATACGTGTGCAGCCATAAAAGAATCTTCAAGTTCAGAAAAGCGAAAAGCGACAAAACTAAAATAATAAAATAAAAAAATAAATTAATTAAAAATCACAGCTGGTAAATGCTCAGGTATCGGGTGTGTACCACTGAGAAGGCACCGGTAGTGCCCCGCGCAGCGCGTCCCTGACAAGCTCCCGAGGTGCCTTTTGTTTTACTCCGGACTCTGGCTCGTGAAAGCAGCGAGGTGGTCCGCCCCCTCGGCTTCCCGCAGCCCGGGTACCTTAGTGTCCACGTCGGCCAGGCAGTCCCGGCGGAAGCTGTCAAACAGCCCACGGCTCTTGAGCTGCTCCACTATGAGAGCGATGAGCTGCGGGTCTCCCGGAGGCAGCGAAGCGGGATTGACGGGGCCGCCCGCCCCACTCGAGCCCCCCGGCGGTCCCGAGGCCTGGCCCGCCGCGCCTGCTCCCGCACCGTCTGCCATGGCCGCACCCCGCGCCGGGCCCCGCGCTCCGTTGCTCCTCCGGGAGCCGCGGGCCGAGCTGGGCAGACACGGAGGGCCCCACGGAGGCGGCGGCGACGGAGGTGGCAGGGTGGGAGGCGGCGGCGACCACGGCGCTCCCCGCTCGCCGCGCTGCTGGCGCTCGTCTAATGGCGTCACGGACCGCCTTTGCATTGTGGGACGGTTGGTTTCCTGGGGCCATCGCCCATGTTCTTATAGCCTGTGTCTAGCCGTTGGAAACTACAACTCCCGGCAGGCTATGGGCTCGCTCGCGCTAGTTTGCGGGGCAGCATGGGAATTGTAGGCTCAGAACCTACTCAATCACTGCAGCCCTCCCAAATCAGACCTCCCCATTGTGCCTGACGGTTATCGGTAGAGCTGATCGAAAGAGTATTCTTTAACGACTGGCAGTCTGTGCTTTTGACATGTACTCCATTCCCACGACCTCCTTGAGTAATATGATCTGAGAATTTTGGTTAATCTTTTTGTTGTTTTGACAAAATTAATTTTACTTTTTGTGAAGCAGGGAGGAGCGGTGGAGCGTGCTACAGAGCTTTTGTGGAGGTCAGAGGATAATTGAGGCACACTGGTCTCTCCTGTAATTGTAGGTGGTGGGATCGAACCCATATTTCTCAAGCTCCTATACCCTCAAGTGCCTATACCCTCTCAGTTATCTAGCCTGCCTACTAATCAACGTTCTCTTCAAAAGTTTGTACTCTTTTGCTTGATCATAGCAATGCAGATTCATTTTACAAATTCATAAAATAACAGGAAGAAAATAAAAACTGCTATTAAGTCTTTTTTTGCATTGTGTGGATTTTCTCCTCAGTATTAAATATTGTCAGCATTACTAATAGTAGATCCAGTGAGTAAAATGAATTAGGTGTAATAATGCTGCACTCTTTAAAAACGTTCACAATTATCTGAAAGCCGGCACTACTATTTCTTTCTGCAGATGCAGAAATGGAAGACCAGAAATAATGACCCTGGTTATATACCTGGACGAAGTATAGTAGGCGTTGTGTTGCAGTGTTTAACCTTATATAGCCACAGTCCTGATACCTAGCTGTCATTTTACAACAAGTAAAATACCCTAGCTTTTACAGCTGCAAGTCTGCACTGAATTCCCCACTGTTGTTACTGTTAGAAATAAGTTTGGATTGCAAAGTGAGACCATCAGTACAGCTAAGTGTCTGAACAAGGCAAACTTTACTCTTGATCTAAAGGTTTGCTGGGGCAGGGAAAGGCAGGGGAGGAAACACACCTAGACAGGAAGTGCATTTGGTTTTTATTCTAAGGAAGGTGGTGGTCCTGTCTTTTCTCAGATGGCTAGGGTCCAATGTAATAATCTCACTCAGTTGTCCAGTCTGAAAAGACTTTGTGCATAAGAAGTAGAGGAAGAAGGGGAAAGAGGTCACTGCATCAAGGAGAAAAAGCCATCAAATTCCTTTGTGTAAATAAAGGATTTCCACGTGATTCTAACATTTGCAAATCTTACAAAGTGGGGGGGGGAGAGAAAAGAAGATCTTAATTCCTTCTTCTAAACACAAGTTTTATATATTTTATAGGAAAGATCCCATTTGGTATTTCTTTTTTGTTTTGTTGTTTTGTTTCTCTGTTTAACCACCCTGGAAGTTCTAGAACTCACTCTGTAGGCCAGGCTGGCCTTGAACTCAACAGAGGTCCGCCACTTCTGCCTCTCAAGTGCTAGACTGAAAGGTGTGTGCCACCATGCCTCGCCAGTTTTGATTTCTTACATGCTTCTGTCCTCTCTTTCTTGGCTGATCATCGACTCAACTTCCCCAACTCTCAGAACTGCATCTGCTGTAGTTACTTCTCATTGCACGTGACCACTGAGAAAGATGTTCATAACATTTACAGTCCCCTTGGGTCCTGGGAAGATGCACACTAGACAGTGATCCAAGATGCTCTCACCCAACATTTGCTACCCAAGAGAATTGAAATTAGAGCACAAAACCAGTAGCCACTTTATTCCTTTAACATCAGCCCAGTTGGTCTCAAAGGTTAAGCTGATCACAGTCTTTCATGATAGGTTGCAACCCTTTGGGATATCTCAAGTCTGTTTCTATGACTGACCCACGCTGACCTCTCATGTTTGGCTCTAAGGGAATCCCATTAGAGAGTTCAACCCTGCCTCCTCCGGAGACAGGGCTGGGGAGGGGGTGCCCTTCTTCTTTTTTTTTTTTTTTTTTAGTGTTTTTTCCAGACCATGTTTTCTTTTATCCCCCCGGCTCTCCGGGCTCACTCTGTAGACCAGGCTGGCCTCGAACTTAGAAATCCTCCTGCCTCTGCCTCCCAAGTGCTGGGATTAAAGGCGTGCACCACCACCGCCCGGCAAGGGGGTGCCCTTCTTAAAGGTCGAATTTTAGGCACACCTCATCTTATTCTTTCCTCACAAAAACTTTTCTGTCCCCAGGCCTAATTTGGTAACTGGAAGTGAATAATTTATAGGCTGATTGGCCATCTGCACCTCTATGCCCCCCCCCCCCCCCGACCACAGAGTGCAAGCTTCCAAGTAGAAACCACAACTGTTTGTTTTGTCTCTGGTGCTCTGCACAATAGTTGGCCAAAGGTCCCTGTCCCTCTTTTATTTGTAGAATAGACCATCCTGACAGGAATGAAGATATTCTAAAGAGCCTTGAGCCCTGCTCTTTTGACTATCAGAATATTGAACCAGTGGTCCCTAATAAATCTAGTGGGATCTCCTTGAGGAAGCTCATGCTAGCAGAGGGAGTATTTAAAGTCTGGTACCAGCCAGAGGGAAAGCTTGTCGCTCGGGACGAGATTCCATGCCATTCTGACAGCTTTGATGGCCACCTTGTAGGAGACAATATGTGCAACTTGACCAGCTCAGTAATCACGCATACCTCTTAAGCTCTACCTCATGTCAGGTCTCTGGAAGGTGGACCTGGAGCTGTCATTAGGCCTCTTTCAACACATTCACATTGACTAGATCTCTTTCTCTGCTTTTCCAACATGTCTCATTGGCTGGCTGTTTGCAGGTGAGGGAGTGAGTGGGTGAACTGGCTTGTTAGGATTGTCAGGGCCCACCAACTATCTGATCAGAGTGTATATAGGTACAAACATATTTTAGTCCCTGTCTTAGTTGGGTTTTTATTGTTGTGAAGAGACACCATGGCCACGGCATGTCTTCTAAAGGAAAACATTTAATTGGGGCTGGCTTACAGTTCAGAGGTTTAATCTATTATCATCATGGCGGGAGGCATGGCGGCATGCAGGCTGACACTGAGAGTTCTAAATCGGATCAGCAGCCAACAAGAAGAAACATTGAGAGAATAGGCCTGGCTTGAGCATCTGAGACCTTAAAGCCCACCTCCAGTGACACACTTCCTCCAACAAAGCCACACCTACTCCAACAAGGCCACACTTCCCAATAGTGCCACTCCCTGTGAGTTTATGGGTCCATTTTCTTTCAAACCACGATAGTCACCATCTTCAGGAAGTCCTGGCATAGCAGTAAATGCTGAGGTGATCTGCCATGGCCTAATAGGAAGGTGATGCTGGACACAGGTTTACAATGCAGTATCTCACCAGCACTGGGCCCTGCGTGTTGGCTCTTGGCCCATGACAGAGTGCAGCTTCGGATGCCCTGTACACTGGCTTTTGTAAATGCTGTAACCTGGACCTGTTGAGGATTGAAACTAAGGATGAAACTGATCAAAACTGAGGGAGGTTATTATATATTACTATTAATCTAAGCCTTGCTAAGGGGATCCAAGAGTGCCACCACAAGACATGTAATGTGCAATGATGACCATCAGGGGCCGCTGTGGTTGCATTTATAACCCAGAGTGTTCCGAACCGGGCAGTACTGTTTTTAACTTTGGTCTAGGTAATAATCTAGTTTCTGGTGAGTCTTAGTATTAAAACTTTTCAGGGCTAGGAATTTAGCTTGTGCAGGGTCCTGGGTCCAATCTCCAGCATGGAAACAGACAAAATCCCTTTTTCTGACTAGTTGCCCAAACTCAGTGAACTTGCGCATATTAGATATTAGGATGTTTACATCAAAGCCTTCGAGGAGGTGGAACCTGCACAAGCCTAGGTCTAGACCTTGCAGAAACTGGAAAATTGGTGGTTTTCCCAGGATAGTGCGAAGGGATAGAGAACCAATGGGCTCTTCACATCAGAGAGCTCTAGGCTGGATGCTAAACTAACATCACCTTGAGGCAATAGGTCTTTGGGGAACTGGCAGAGCCAATCTCCAGGACAGTGAAGAGGCTCAGCAGCCCTGGAAATCCTTTTAGCAATATTTTGGATCCTTAGCACAGATGTAATAATATGTTGCCATCCTGGACTTACGCTTGGGTTAGGGGGATCTTGGGTTGACCTCCACCTTCCTCACTAGCTTCAAAGTCCACTAAGCAAGACCTGCTGCGTTCACCATTGCATCTAAGCTCCCAGTAAATGGAATGGAAGAACAGAAAGAATGAGCAAGTGAATGGGAAATTTGTTCTTTTAAATATAAGATATGAGTTTGGGCGGGGCAGAGGTGGCGCACGCCTTTAATCCCAGCACTTGGGAGGCAGAGGCAGGCAGATTTCTGAGTTCGAGGCCAGCCTGGTCTACAGAGTGAGTTCCAGGACAGCCAGGGATATATAGAGAAACCCTGTCTAGAAAAAAAAAAAAGAGTTTGGATAATGCCCAAATGTCAGTATTTGGACTAGGGGGTGCAGTTTTGGGACTTGTCTGTGACGTATCACTGAACTAACTGACCTAAGAGGCTGAACTATGAGACAGCTCAGAGGAGAGAACTGGGTTATCTTGGTACGACTTTTTCTTCTCCCAGCATGAGATTCCTGAAGCTATTCCCATTTCTTCGGGGTTCATTGTCTCAATAGTCTGGTAGCCAGACTGAGGGACACAAGTGTCTCTAGGATATTTTTATTTCTGGCAGGCTGGTTATAGGAACACAGAAGTCATCCTTTACCAGTGAAGGCAAGAAGCCACGCGCCTGTAAGCACAGGAGAGTAACAACCATCTGTCTACATGAAAGCAGATCATAGCATGTCTGCAGCTGGTATCCACAACTTGTGACCCAACTGTGGCTTCCACGGCACAGGTTTAGCTTTGGCTCAGAGAGTCAGGAGGCAAGTAGTCCTGAGCTGACCAACAGCCTTCTCCTGTTCTCTGTCATCTAAGATGGCTGCCTAAGTGTCCTGGCCCAGGGAGGTTGCAAGGCAGGCTGGGAAATGTAGTCTTTAGACTTTTTGCTAGAGAAGATTGTTAAAAATTGAGTTCCTATTATTTAGGAGAATTAGCAAATGCACATTGAGAGGAAATGAGTCTTTCCTGTGGACTTCATTTATCTCCAAAATTACTAGGAACCTTTCTGGATTGGGTGTTGATGTTTCGAAACTGGCTTTTAGTCCTTTGGTCATTGGGCAAGATGTCTCACACTCAGTCATTTAAAAAGCGTCAACATGAAAATCTGAGGGAAAGATGTGGGACCAGGAGGGCTCTGAGGGTATGAGGCTCCTCAAAGGGCAAACAGGTCCTCCCTCAGTGTCCTGCCCACATGCACTGTCCTAACATGCTATCGTCACTGTAACAAAATACCTTAGGCTAGGAGAGTTCTAAAGAATAAAGTGTGGGGGGCTGGTGAGATGGCTCAGCAGGTAAGAGCACTGACTGCTCTTCCGAAGGTCCTGAGTTCGGATCCCAGCAACCACATGGTGGCTCACAACCACCCGTAATGAGATTGACGCCCTCTTCTGGTGTGTCTGAAGACAGCTACAGTGAATTACACTGGAGTGATCGGGGCTGGAGTGAGCGGGGCTGGAGTGAGCAGGGCTGGCAGAGGTCCTGAGTTCATTCCCAGCAGCCACACACATTATAGCTCATGGCCATCTATACAGCTACAGTGTACTCATACCCATAAAATAAATAAAATAAATATTTTTAAAAAAGAATAAAGTGTGGTGAAACGTGAATAAATAAATTAATGAAAAAAAAAAGAATGGAATGTGTCATAGCTCATGATTCTGCCCTAAAGGCCTACAGATCTTCCACATCCCAACCCCGAACTGTTCCTCTGGTGCTGCAAGCAGAGGGGATTTTGCGGAGGGAACCTAGTGCCCCTGAGTAAAGTGTCTGTTTCTGTAGGAGACCGTATGTGATGAGGGTGCCTATGGTAAAAGCTAGACAACCTGAGTGCGCTCTGGAGGCTGGACTCAGTTCTGGCTCAGTTTGCTTTTGGCCCCATGAGAAGTTCTTGCTGGAGCTACATTGCTGTTTCTGCCATATGGAGTTTGTGCTTACTGCTCTGAGGATGGCTAAATGCAGGTGTTTTCTTGGGTTGCATACAGAGTTATGAGTCCCAGAGCCTCAACAGGAATATAAAACCCAGCTCTTGTCTTCATTTCAGTGGCTTTTCCTGCTAGCTACCCCTTGCCAGGGGTAGCCTAAGACAGCAGATTCTAGGTGGTACAAAACACCACTTCAACCCTACCTAGCTGCCAGTCCCGGCTTGCTGGTCAACCCAAGGCAGCATGCACTTGCTCACCCCAAGGCAGGCCTGCACAGCTGCTTCTGGCCAGGTGATGTGTGTTACTTCTAGGTAAGAACCTTTGATGGCCCGAAGGATTGTGCACAGATTGGCAGTTCTCCCTTCCCACCTCTCTGCAGCCTCCCAGCACCGTCTAATTAAACTTGTCTACGCAGTGCTCTTAGTCACAAGTGATGTTGCACGGCGGTTTAATCAGCCTGATCCTCTTCATTAAGGACAACCTTGAAATGAGCCCTCGGCTGTCCCCAACACACTACAGGAACAGAACGGAACTTCTGTATGGTTTTAAGTCACTGAGCTTCTGTGTGTTGGTGTGGTTGGTTGGTTTTGTTACAATTGCATTACCCAATCCAACCTGATTGCCATTTGTCTTCAACTGAGTTGACTGGTCTTTCAACATCCTTCCAACTTGGAGGAAATTCTCCACTCTTAGAGACAGTCAGAGCCTTCCTACAGATGGCGGTAATGCCAGATACCCGCTTTCCCAGCATCCTTTGCAGTCCTGGTGTGTGGCAGGGGCCAGCGCCACAGCTACAGTGGTGTAGCATTGCTGGCATGGGTCTGTGAAGAGCTGCTGTGGGTGTGGCTCATCCGGCCTTCCTAGTCAGCCATCCTCGTCATCAATTCTGGGAGCCGCTGGGTGCTTTCAGGAAGTTCCCTTTCACCTTGCAGCCCCATTTACATTGATGTGGCCAAGAGGCTTAGATAGCTGCTTTAACCAGACCAGAGGATACAGTGAAGCAGGAGTGGAGGAAGGAACTGTCAATCTAAGATGGCTCCCTCCCCCTCTGGGGCTCTTCTCCAAGAGCAGCATTGCATAATCAGCTCCGCGTAAGACCGGAGGTCTGCTCAGCCCTTGCACACATGGGCTCCCCTTTTTAAAAAAAAAAAAAAAAAAAAAATTGTAAAATTGGCGAATAATAGGAACCATAAAACAAAGCTGCAGCACAAATCACCATGTTATTATTACCTCAGGTTCCATTATCCAAGACCCCTGGAGTACACCAGAAATTATGGCTAGTCCTGAGCCCTACATGATAGGTCTGCAGTATCTCAGCATCCTTACAAGGCAGTCTCTCTCCTTGTTAAGCGCTTTACAGCTTCTCTTTGGCACATCTGAATTGCCTGCTCCTTACCCCTAAGCCTTGGTTAAGTAAAGGCCCCTGCAACACAGGCAACTGCTATCACACAGTGGATCTGATGATAGCTGCGATGGCTGCTAAGTGGGTAGGCAGTACATACTACGTGGACACACTGGACTAAAGGAAGAGTCTTTCTCCAGCTGAGATAGAATGGCCATCGCAGGGTTTCATCTCTCTGCTCAGAACTTGGCACATTTATTTCTGCAACTTTGTATTTAAGTTTTGCAACTGATTGATGTCCACTTAAACTGTGTGTAGAGGGGTATGATGGTGTAAGTGTTAACTTCTGGGGGGTATATTCAACTGGAAAATCAAAGTTGGCATGACAACTCACGATGAACAAAACCTAATGTGTTCCTGTCATTTACCTCCTTGAGGGCCACAGAGAAGTCCCCGTCTGTGTCTCTACTTAAGACTAGAGGCCCCAGCTTAAAGCCACGAAGACTCAGAGGAGCATAGTAGAAACTGAAGTCTCGAGGCAGGGCTGCTGCTCTGGAGTCTGGGATTGGCTCACAAAGTGCAGGAGGGTGGGGCGGCTGCTCACCAGCAGTTACACTGGAGTCTGGGATTGGTCTTTATGCTGCAGCCAGGCTGCGCCTGGGTGGTGGAGCCATACTGTAATCCAGGTTTGCACAACTGAACTAAAAATAGGTCAATGAACCGACCCCCTACCCCAATACGTGCATGCACACACACACACACACACACACACACACACAAGCACAATGGATCCTCATTCCCTCCTGAGAAAGGCACCGCCCACCCCCCACCCCCTTCGCACTCTTCTCCTCTACTTTCTCGACCATCTAAAGCTTGACTGAGGAACAGGGGAAAACTGCTGAATTGATCTTTTAAAGTAACAGGGATCCCTACCAAAGAAGTTTGCAAGCCCAGAACTTTCTCATTTAAGTGACTGCCAATGCCCCACCCCCTCAGAGGCTCTCCCTTGTTCTCGCCAGCTCTGCCCCAGATTCATGGGCTGTTTTCAGAATCGTTGGCAATTTTCTCTGCATTGTCCTGACAACTTTGGCAATGACATTTAAAAGCTACTTAATGAATCTTGTGACAGAAAAATCTGGAAGAGGGGGCTCCTTCCAGAGGTCTAGAATGCCAACTGCCCGACAATGGGATCAGAGAGCTCGTGCTCTGGACTTAAGATTGAAATTTCCGGTGTACTCAGTTTAAACTGTTGAGTGCCACATGACAGACGCCACAGTAGCGCCTGGGCCCCCCAGCTGGCTCCGGTGCACTGACCTGAAGGGTTAGAGAGTTGGAACTAGGAAGAGGAAGTGACACTCCAAGCTGGGGCAGACCCTAGGAGGTCATCTCACTGACTGGCCTTATGCTTGCCTGCCCCAAATGCAAAACTTTCTGGAAAAGTGTGGTAGTGTTAAAAAATATATCAAATATAATCTTTCCTATCAAGTACTATAAAACGTGTGTTTGGGACAAGGAATTACCATCTCTCTGCTTCCCCTACCTGGTAAAACTTGCAAAAGTCTGTACCCTCCCCACCCAGGAAAAGGCCCATTGCTCTATTCTGGGAATTTGATGGCCTGGAGCAGTGACCTTTTTCTCCCTAGAGCAGTGACCCTTTCCCCCTTCCCCTTCCAAGTCCTAGATGCCTATTCTTTTCAGACTAGCAAACTAAATAAGATTGTGACATCAGACTCCAACTAATACGTTTAATCTCAGAACTCAGGAGGTAGAGGCAGGTGGATCCCTGTGAGTTTGAGGACAGCATGGTCTACATAGTAAAGTCTAGGACATCCAGAGCTACAGAGTGAGGCCTTGTTAAACAAAAAAAACAAAACAAAACAAAAAAAACAAACAAACATGCCTGCCTGCCCCAAATGCGTAACCCAGGAGCTTTAAGAAATCTCTAAATTGAAGAATTTTAATTAGTCTTAATAAAGAAGAAACTTTCTGGAAAAGTGTGGCAGTGTTAAAAAATATATCAAATATAATCTTTCCTATAAAACTAAACTAAACAGTAAGGCTTACCTTGTCCAGACACTTAATTGAAATGATGGTCTGTTTCTTTATGATCTCGAAATTATTACCATGAACATGGTGGTATGGATGTCCCTAAGCTTGGCCCATGGCTGGCTATTTATTTATTTAGTGTATATGAGGGTTCGCTCTGCACGAATCTCTGCAGACCAGAAGAGGGCATCAGACCCCATTATACGAGGCTGTGAGAAGCCATGTGGGTGCTGGGAATTGAATGTAGGACCTTTGGAAGAGCAGCCAGTGCTCTTAACCACTGAGCCACCTCTCCAGTCTCAGCCTGTAGCTTTTAGTGTCCTAGCCTTTGAACTTAGAACCCACACTTACTAGAGGACCAATGGGTTTTTTTTTTATTTGTTTGTTTGTTTATTTGTTTATTTATAAGCTGAAAGGGAACAGGCTAAACCACATGCTCGCGGGAGAAGAGAGCACCTGTCTCCCCTAGGACCTTGGCCACATTGTTTAGCTTCCCTGAGTGGTCTCTTTATGTATAGAATTGCCATGTGACTTCTCAGGGCTTGGGAGGTAGGTACAGCAAGATCTTGCATATAAAGTCATACAGTCAGAGCTTAGTCTCCCACAAAACTTGACTTGGTAGTGACTGGTCTCTGGGAAGCTATGAGCTCTACACTCAAGCAAGTATGTGTAACCACCCACAAACTCACTCATGCATACCTGTTCAGTGCCTGCCTGCCACACACTGCCCTGTGCACAGAGCTTGCCCCGAAAGAGAGAGTGATGTAGCTATCTTAGGGTTTCACTGCTGTGAACAGACACCATGATCAAGGCAAGTCTTACAAAGGACAACATTTAATTTTGGGTCTGGCTTACAGATTCAGAGGTTCTGTCCATTGTTATCAAAGTAAGAGCATGGCAGCATCCAGGCAGGCATGGCGCAGGAGAAGCTGAAAGGTCTACATCTTCATCTGAAGGCTTCTAGCAGAAGACTGGCTTCCAGGCAGCTAGGATGGGGGTCTCAAAGCCCATACTCACAGGGACACACCTACTCCAACAGGGCCACACCTCCCAAGAGTGCCACTCCCTGCGCTGAGCACATACAAGCCATCGGTCTTCCTCCCTGGAGTTTGCCAGTCAGCAGCAAGCACAATTGCTAACAAGCCAAGTCCACCTCAACATCATTGGGGGGAGGGGGGCAGATAAACAGGAAAGGCCTCCCCTGGGAGGTGCCATGGGAGCTGGGACCTAGATAACAAGATACTGGCCACACTAAGCCCTAAGGGAAGGGTCCCAAGGGAAGTAGCCATAGTACCTTCTGTCCCGGAGGACCCCACTCTTACGATGCGACCACTTCAATAAAGGCCCCTATCAACTTGACACAAAGCTAGGAATACCTGGGGAGGGGGGCTCTAGACTGAGGAACTGCCTGCATCAGATGGAGCTGTGGCATGCCTGTGGGGCATTTTCTTGATTTCTGACTGATGTAGAAATCAGTGGGCAGCGCCACCTCTTGGCAGGTTGATGTGAACTGTGTGAAAAGGGGGAGCTGAGCCCGTGTGCCGGATACTTTTATGTCAACCTGACACAAGCTAGGCTCATTTTAGAAGAACACTGAGAAATTTCCATTGAGAAAATGCTTTCCACTCAATTTGGCTTGTGGGCAAGCATGTGGCACACTTTCTGGATTAATATGAGAGGATTCAACTCGCCATGCGTGGGTGGTACCACCCCTCCTGAGATGGTGGTCTTGAGTGCGATAGGAAAGCAGGCTGAGCAAGCCAGGAAGAGCAAGCCTGGAAGCAGCCACGCCTCTGCATCAGCTCCTGCCTCTAGGTTCCAGCCCTGTTTGAGTTCCTGCCCTGACTTTCTCCAGCGAAGGAGGATGATCTGAGAGCTGTAAGCTGAAATAAGTCCTTTCCTCTCCACATTGTTTAGGCTCATGGTCATTTTCTATGAGCATTAGAAACCCTAAGACAACAAGCCAGAGACAGCAAGCAAGAGACAGCAAGCCAGAGACAGCAAGCCAGAGACGGTAAGCCAGTGAGCAGTGTTTCTAGACCGACCTCTGCTTTAAGCTCCTGTCTTGAGTTCCCACCCTGACCTCCCTTGATGACGGACCACAGCCTGTAAGAAGAAACAAATGCACCCCTCCTCAAGTTGTTTTTGGTCCTTGTTTTTATCACGTCAATAGGAGAAACCAAACCAGGACAGTCCTACTTCTAAAATCGTGAACAGAGGCACTTGGAGAATGTTTCCAACATATGAATTCTGGGCTCACATTCAAACCACAGCAGTAGGTGGCTCCCCAACCTACAGCCGTATATGCATGGAGGCTAATCTCTCCTGCTGCCTTCTGAGAGTACACGGTGCTGCTGGCTTTCCCAGGCTGAGTCTGGCTGAGCATTCTCCAGTCTCCTAGGAAAAGCTCACATATATGGCTAAGTCTTCCCTGGTCAAGCTATGACCATCAGAGTCCTGCAGCTGTCCTAGGGGTCCAACCATCATTCCATGGCCATATTGACAAGATTTATGGAGTCTGGCAGCTGAGGCCATTTTAATAGAAATATGAAATATGAGACTCTACCCGTGGGAAGGGAGCTAAGAATTTAGGCATTGAATGCTGTGTCATTCATTCATTCATTCATTCATTCATTCATTCATTCATTCATGCTAATTTGTTAACTACAAGAATCCATGCTGATCACAATAAAAAGTCTCTCTGGTCCTAGAGATATCAGTGTTTTTAGGGGATGTGTTAACAGGCACAGAATAAACACATACTGTTGAATCATAGAGAAATGACCAGAATGTACATTACAGGTGTGAATGTGGTCAGATGCAGTTTGCTAAGGCAGGTCTGATGATCATAAACACTCAGAATGCTTGTGAAATATGAGAGTTTCCATTATTAACAGTCCTTGCTGCGTTGTTGCAAATGGAGGTTAGTTTGAGTGAGTCAGAAATCTGACTAGTTCTAAGGTTAGCTGAAGACTCCTGATGGCGTTGTAGACCGTTTCGTGTTTGTCAACACCAAGATGATGTTGCTGTCTGTGTGCCATCTCCTATGTCAGGCGAGGTGGCAGGTAAGCGCTGGAGGCTCTTGGGATAAGCATCCCAAGTACTGTGACCCAGAGGCTAGGCTGCCTGTTCAGGAGCTGGTAGCCCCCCTCACAGTGGCAGTGTATGTACACTAATGTTGAGTATTCCTGGTTTGTTTAGCTTCTTTCTATTCAGGGTTTGTCCCTGTCGCCAGATTTCTGTGGAGATTTGCCTGGCAGAGTTTGGAATAGGTGCCACTTGTCTTTTACATCGGATGAAGCCAAGTATGCCTACATCTTGGGTGAGGCAGGCATAGAGAGGGTGTGTGTGTGTGGTGGAGCAATCTCTTTTTAGATTGGAAAACAGAACTTGTGTTTGCGAAAAAGAATCCTATTTCTGTGTCCCATCTGATGTCAAACCCGTTTCATTTTAAGCCACCTCCCTTCCCAGAGCACAAGCTACCTTCCCTCTCCTCCTCCCCACCCCCTCCTCTCACTCCCCACTTCTGCCCTCTCTGTTTCCTGTGCCTTCTCCTTCCTCTCACTTCCTGGTCCGTTTTTCTTCCTTCTCTTCTCCCTCCCCTTCTCTTCTTCTTCTGTCTTCCTCTTCCTCTTTCTGCCCCTTTCCTTCCCTCTTCTCTCCTCTTCCTTTGTCCTTCCTCTTCCCTCCTCATCCCCTCCCACCTCTTTCTCCACCTCTTGCTTCTTTTCCTTTACGAATCACCCCACACCACTTGGCTTTTGGTGTGGAATGTAATAGAACCGGGGGGATTTAATTCAGGGACTTTAGGTCAGCAGAGGCTGTGGACATGGTCTACGGGTGCAGGGCCCACACTGACTGATTTTTCTCTAGAAAATGAGAGCAGCTCAGTGTCACACAGACTTACTTGAACATACATTTAGTTCCCTTGGCCTTCTGGGTTTCGAGATGATTGAAAGAGAAAAGAATGGAGCTCCATCCCTCTCTTTAGGAAGCTCCCTTCCTAAAGAGAGCTTCTTCTCCCAGGGCTCTGGAGACCGACCTCAAATGAGTAACTGGATGCAGCCACGGGCATGACCTGAGCCCTCATTGAGACTGGTCTCTGCACGGGCTGGAGGAAGCCACTTTAAAGGAGGAAACTGAGTGTGGTGTGGGGAGCAGATGATATCCCGAAGGAATGTGTTTCAGTGAGATGAGCACCGGCCATGTCAAGGACCGCGATGCCTCAGACCCACAGGAGTGACAAGGCCTGCCCCTAGCCAGGATCAGAAGAATGGCAAATTCTTCCCCCGGTCTAAGTAGAACATTGCCAGATGCCTGGCCTTTCACTAATCTCAATGTGTGCAGAAATTCTCACCTGCATCCTCCTCCTCCCGGCTGAGTGAGTCTGGAGGGAGGCTGCTCCCCACACAGACCTCCCACATCGGTCAGCTAACCTACCTCTTCCTTGGTCTTGCTGTGCGTGCATGCTAAGTGGGTTGTTGCTGGTCTGTCTCCGTCAGAGCTCACAGCCCACCAGACCCCAGCTTTTCCGTATCCGTCTTTTTTTTCACTTCCCATTGTCACAGTTAGGTCTTGCAGGCTGCAACACTACAGCACCCACATCTGGAAGATCTGGAGATGGGGGTGCCTACGCGCTACTGATGCTGATGGAGGCTGGGCAAGGTCTCTCCCAGCCATTCTGTTCCAACACAGGCAGGGTCATTCTTGTTTCCTGCTCACTTTCCAGATGATGGTGCTGCTCTCTGCCCCCCATTCACCCCCTCCAACGTTTTCAAGGGTGAAAGCATTTCTCTGAGGATGAACAGTCCAAGGACACTGGCCAGCCAGGAGCATGGGGGGGAAGGGCTCTGCAATGAACAGGAGCATGGTGGGGGAGGAGTCTGCAGTCACTTGGCTTGTATTGGGAGTCTGGCTGTGTTTAAGGGTGTGGGTGTAGGCAAATCAGCTAGGAAGATGAGGGTACGAACGTTCTATGAACTAGGAACAAATCTTGTATTCTCTCTCACAGCTCCCGAGTCATATGGGTACCTACAATTTTGTGTATGATGTGAGAGTAGAAGCATGAGTGTCTAGGGGGACTAACAGGGCCAATGAGAGGAAGAAAGGGCAGAGTAAGGCAGAACAGGCCCCATGTTATAGAATTTTGTGTGACATGCCCTTATGTAACACAGTATCACATACGATGAATATACACAACAAAAATTTGAAATAAAAAACACAAGAGCCACAATGTCTCATGGGATTTGATGAGATGAGGCATAAATAAAGAAATGTCTTGCCCAGCTGTAGTGGTGCATGACCTTAATCCCAGCGCTCGGGGAGGTAGAGGTAGGTGGATTGATGAGTTCAAGGCCAGCCTGGTCTACAGAGCCAGTTATAGGACAGAAATGTCTGATGGAGAATACAAGTCCCAGTTTTCCCCGGGTGTGTTTCAGATAAACACCCAAGAGACAAAGCTGACCATGCTGGGCTTGGTTCGCAGGTTCTTCTTCTAGGACAGGGTTTCCCTGGAAAGAATCCTGCCTGTGCACTTTAGCCTGCCCTCTAAAGCAGGTGTCCACGCTCACTGCAACCCCTCCCTCCATCCCTCCCTCCATCGACCTGTACTCAATATGACACTGGGCAATGCAAGCCTAGTATTGAAGCTCATGTTACTGTAGTTGTCATGGTAACACTTCTTGGGGGGCACCCTGGCAAGACCTTTGCACAATCTGAAAAAAAAAAAATTCTGAAACACTGAGAGATGAGAAACCCATTCCTCGATGTCCTCACCCGTCTGCCTCACTAACTAGGGGGTCTGCAGGCAGGAAGAATGCTGGGAAGTAGCATCTTGGGGGTCCCACTCAGTGTTACTCACTTTCTCAGGTTGCCCTTTGGAGTTTCCACATCACACCCTGTCCTCAGGGGTTTCCCTGATGCCAAGAGCTTGTACGGAGAGCAGAGTCTCCAACCTGAATCTCAAGGCACTTTGTTCTCTAGGCTCAGAAACTAACCCTTCACCATGACAACAAACACCCCAACATCTGTTCCACGGGGGCCAGAGCTGGGATGCAGGATACTCTCCTTGGCCACTTGTTAGAGTGACCACAGCAGAGGTGAGCTTTTTGTTTATTTTGTTCTCTATGATTTTATTTATTTGTTTTCAAGGCCTCATGTAGTCTAGGCCGGACTAGGCCATAGCCAAGGAAGATGACCTTGAACTCCTAATTCTTCTGTCTCTGCATGGACATGGGATGCAGGGATGACAGAAATAGGCTACTATGCCCAGCTTTTGTTTTTCTCTTTCTGTTTCTTTGAGATACTCTTACTCTTAAACACAGCCTGACCTAGAACTCACAGCGATGCATTTGCCTCAGTCTCCTGAGTGTAGAGATTATAGACACGGCCAATGGTAATGCTTTCCAGGTGTCTAGCAGGAAGGAATGGTCTACCTTATCAGGAAGCCCTCCTACAGACGCTGTGCAAAATCAAAAAAGGAAGGCACAGGACAGACACAGAAGGCCCAGTAGGAGTGAGCGTCCAGGAAAAGACCTGTCTACAGGAAAATCAAAAGGGTGCCTATCTGGATACCATTTCAAGCTACTCCCTGGGCCTAAAATGGCAAAATTAGCAGGAGCTATGCACGTTGACTCAATTCCTCCTGGGGCCTGGCCATTTCTAAGCATCACCTCAATGTGGCACAATGATCCTTTGAGGTGGGGTGCTCATGTCCCCATTTTACAGGGACCAGAAGAGAAGCTCCAAGAGCAAAAACAGGAACCAAGGTCCACATGTGCTCTAGACATGAGAGCCCATAGCCTTGGGAAGGGAACAGCCGGCTCCAGAGGTTCATCTGAGCAGACTAACACAGGCAGACCACAGAGACAGAGAGAGAGGGTTGGGAAGGAGGCCCACCTGATCTCAGCAGGATTGGCCGGTTTTCTTGTGGATCAAAGCTGACTAGACTCCTAACGGAGGTCACTGCTCAGGCACAACCGCAGGACTGGGCCTGTGGTGGGTGGGAGTGTGTCTCAGAGCAGAGGTGGAGCTCTGGAAGATACCAGAAGGGAACGAAGCTCCCCTAGCTGTATCTCAGACAAAAACTGAGGTCTGAGCAAAGGTGCCAGGTCGTTGCTCTCTCTCCTGGGTTAGGGCGGGAAGTAAGAAAGAACCAGTGTGATCTTAGGAATCATGCAAGCCTCGTTTTAATATTGACTTTCCCTGTGGATTTGTGTCCTTGAGGAAGTTTCTCAATTTCTTTGAGCAAATTACCTGTATACTTCACAGGTTTGTGGAGAGAATGAGATATGTTACTATAGGTGAACTCTGAGCTTCAGTTTTACATGGTGTGAATACTCAACAACATGCCTGATATTATCCTGATATCAATATCCATGCTTAGCGCTATTTTTTTTTGAGAGTCTCCAAAAGCCTTTGTTTGTTAGAACCCATCTCCACCCTTGTGTAACCCAAACTATAAAGTTCAGCTTCTCCTCGCTGAGTTCCTGTTCAGCAATCACTATCCATTTCAGAAGTTTCCTACACTGTGAAGGCTCTGCGGAGGTTTGCAGCCCAAAGCATGCCAGTATCTCCAGCGCTCGTCACCCTGTGAGTGGTTAGGTTTGCCCGAAGTCTATCTTCTCAGCCAGGCTTCAGGAGGTGCACAAACTGGTCCATTCCCTTTGAGTAACGGTTCTCCATTTGTGGTGGGCATAGCCAGGGGAACGCCAGGTTCCCTTCAAGAATCCTGAAAGTCACAACTAGGTTTCTGCATCTGGGATATTATTTACCATTTCCATCTTGGTATTTGCTCTGCTAGTGCATAAAACTGCTGGCGTTTCAGTAGTAACAGGAAGTGACTCCAGAACAGCGTGCAGTCATTGAGGTCTCCGCTGGCGCACACTTGCATGCACGCACATGCCAGGGTCAGTGAAGACGTGGGTTCTATCGCCAGCAAACCCCCCAACGTCTTCATCGAAGCAGGAAAGGGTTTCATTTGTAGAACTCGCTCTGAGTATGTCTTTTCCAGCAACCTGTGTGGCAAAGTAGACAGGGATAAAGAAAGCGCCTTGCTCTGTGCCAGATCGCTGCGCCATTTGCCTCTGAGCCAAGGAAGCCGTTCTTCACAGAATGCCATTTCTACCTGGAAGACTTGGGCATGGTCCACTAGACACAGGTAACTGGCCAAAGTTTCCTCAGAAGTTAGCAAAGAGAGTTGGTTTTTTTTTTGCAATAAAAGCAGCTGATGGTGTTTATGGGTAAGGAGAGACTTGGAGTATAACTTTATCCGTTAAGCCACTGGGAGCTCAGTGACTCCTCCAAACCCTTGGTCTGATGGGAGGGACAATGGCAGGCACGCTGCTTTCACCCGGAAACAAGACACATTGCTGTGAGAAAGGTCTGTGTGAGCTGGTGAAGCAGTGTTGGATCTGTCGTCACAACAACTTTTAGCCCTTTGTCGAGGGCTTAGTGTGATGCTGAAGCATGCTCACAAGGCTGTTAAAAATTCTTCCCAAAGTTTCTGGGTATCTGCTTGTGGGACATCAGGCTAGCCTAAATTATGGCCCTAAATTGAATGCAGGAGCAGATATGGGAACCCAGGTGTCCTTGATTAAATCCAACATTTAAAGGGTTTGAAAACATGTATCACAATGCTGCCGAGCTTCTCACTCAACATTTCTGCTCTTGTAAAATATAGCTTATTTCCATGAAAATCTGTTGACCATGAATATGTATTGGATTGGATTTGTTACATTAAACAATGAAAGAACGAATAGGTGTGCTCAGTTTTACTTCTTATAACTAGGTCCTTGAGGTTCTTAGTAATGTTTGTTGTTTTAGTTTCTATAGGACAAGTTCTCACTGTGTAGTTCAGGTTGGAGCAGAACTCACTCTGTAGCCCAGGCTGGCCTTGAACTCGTGACCTTCCTGCCTCAGCTTCCTGAGTGGTGGGATTATAGGCCTATGTCACGGTGCCTGGCTTGGACTCCTTAATTATTTTTAAGAGTTTACAGATTCCTGAGAACAAAGACCTGGAGAGTTGCTGGCATAGTACATAAGAGGTGCTACATACATAAAGACGTATGGTGTTCCAGATATATGACTGCTTCAGCCTGCAGTCACTCTGGGTGTTGGTGTGGGTGTTGGTGATATTTGAAACAGACACTTGACGTAGGTTAACTTTATACAAAGAAAAGTGTATTCTGATCACTGATCACAGTATTAGAGACTAGAAGTTTACAGAGCAGCCTCCGATGAGACCCACGTGAGGGAGGCTTCTTTTGCCTGCTGTCTGGAAGAGGCTGCTGGGAGCCAGAGCTGTGTTCATGGCAAGAGAACGCAAGGGCTGAAGAGATCACATCCCAGAACAGGGAGGCTGGAGTCCCACAGTCCCCTCTGAAGGCACACTTGCTCCTAAACCCACTAGGCTCCCTGTCTTGAAGGTCTCGCTGTGTTGCTCCACCCCAAGTCTCCAGCTAGGGAGCCTGGGATGGACAGACAGCTCACAACCACAGAATCCTGTGTCTGCTCCTCACAGGTCCGTCTTGGGACTCTCTGGTCAGCTCCTCTGGCGGTTGTAGCAAGAACTGGACCAGTGAGTGACTTTGGGTGACCTTGGAGCTCCTTTGGGTAGAGTTTGGCAGCCTGATTTATGCTAAGTAGGATTACCCAGGGGCCCTCTCAGTCACATCCCAAATCGCTTCCTCAGACTGCAGCCTTTCAATCCATTTGTTCCCTGCCTTTAGACTGGGTTTAGGCCAGATTGGGTGGCATATGGAATCGCTGAGACCATCATTTGAAATTAAATTTCAGAGATGTTATGGGTCAAGTCTGGGGCAGCTTTCGGGCTATTTTTGAAGATAGGCCATTTCAGAGGAGGGCAAAGGTGGATGCTTCCGCTCCTCCCGCTCCTGCCTTCCTCCGCCTGGCTGTACGTGACACATCCTGTTTCAGGAGACCCGCTTGTGCTCTCCTTACTGATGGGCAGACCTAAGTGGGGAGCAGTGACCTTTTCCTGCCACCCTGTAATGTAACCCAATCTCCCCTCTCGGCCTGAAAGAGAACCCCTTCCCTGTCTGTGCTGAGTGGCCGCCTGTCATTAGAGCTGAGGCCACTAAGCACTTGAGGAAACAGTAATGGGCCCAGAGAGAAAGAAGCTCATTAGCTAATGTAGGAAGACACAAGAGAGAAGAAATCCAACGACCTTCAAGGCTTTCAGGGCTTGTGGAACTTGAGGACACCCTGGGGCTTCTAGGACAGTGGCGAGGGAGGCTTCCTTTGCAGAGCTCCTCTGGAAGGGACCTGTAGGAGCCAGAGCTGGGCAGAGGGGGGAGGGGAGCTGAGATGCAGCTGTGATTGAGGCCTTGGGCCAATTCTAGGGAAGCCAGGGTGACTTTGTGTACTTGTCTTGCATGAAAGAGCCTCAGTTTTTCTTCCCCCGACAATCCCTCCTCCATCAGCACCCTCCCCCCTAACCTCCACTCTGGGAAGGGCCAGAGCCCGAGGCAGTAAAGTTCTTGGCACAAGCCTTCAACAGTCAACTCCTGTAAGCCAGAGAAATGGGTACCTGGATCCACAAAGAAGTCTGGATTATGTGCCACTCCCAGACCACAGAAAGTAACAGGAAACCATCTAGGGTACAGAATAGTCTAGTCCAAGCATACAGGAAGATGGAACTAGAAGAAATTCTACGTTTCATTCTAAAAAGAAGTTGTGTTTTAAAGGGGGGAAAAAAGCCCGCAGGAAGTACTACATGTCTATATGCTGAACAAGTGTTTTGACGGGTAAATGAATAAGTGAGTTTATATATGGAAATTCGGTGTATAACTTGCTTCGTTAGATGTTTAACCATTCTGGGCCTCAGTATTCTCTGTGTGTGAAATGGGAATTCTAACAAAGCCATTTCCACAGGAACCTCTCTAAGGCGTACGTAGTTGCTACAGGTAAATGCTGAGAACAACGCCTGGCACGAGTGTAACTGCCATCTGTGTGAGCAAGTTTTCATGTGCTTGCATCCATTGCACCCCATCCTACCCCCACCCTTACTCCACCCTTACCCACCCCACCCTACCTACCCCACCCCACCCCATCCTACCCCCACACTTCCCCCACCCACCCCACCCCTACCCCCTGTATGGCATCCTGCAGATAGAGCCTCAGAACAGAAACTTTCAAATAGAGCAGATGTGAAACAACAGAGGAACCATATAGGCACAGAAGCCACTGGACTTTGGCCTTAGGTTTTAGCTGGGACTCGGTTTCCCCAAGTACTATTAGTTAAGTGTTTCTTTGGGAGGGACACAGATAAAGGAATATAGGGGTTATTTCCGATAGTCACCGCTCAACCTTTCTGCTTGCATAGGGTGAGCTCAGGATGGTGTGTGTCCTGATGCCTTGTCCTTGCAGTTCCGGTACATGAGGAACTCCATTCCTCATGGTCTCCCCATTCCTCCCAGGGCAAAGCCAGGCTGGCCCTCACTGCCATGATCTCACTCTCTTTGTTCTCGTTATTATCTCGATTTTTTTTAAATAGTAAGCGCAGCCCCTTATTCCGTTTATGTGACAGGATAAACATTCTCCTTCATACCATAGCTTCAAAATAAAATGAGGGTAAATGACTGAAAGAGCGTCAAATAATGGACAGCGTGAGGATGTGATCGAACATGGCAGATGCTGGAAGAAATTCAGTCCATGACGCTCTGGGCTAGGGATCACCTGGAGAAGTGTCCAGAGGCTGAAAGTTGTGAGGACAGGAGTCTGCTCCAGTTCTTCATCGCCCAGTTGAGATCACCGAACTCCCTTCCTTGGTCCTGCCCTTCTCATTTGCATGTGGCTCTGCCCAGCTCAGCCCAAGGGCATCACCTCAAGGAATTTCCCCGCAGTTCTCCCCGAGGGAAAGTCATCTCCTGTCTGTGTACAGAGTCTGCCTTCTGTTTCTGTGAATATGCACCCGAGACAGTGAAGTTACAAGTTGGAAAGGTTTCCTTTGGCTCAGGGCTGTGAAAATTCTAGCCTACAGCCAGCCTGACTATTGCTTTTGGGCCTGGCGTGTGGGAGCAAGCACTGGAGAGATGTGTCAGCTTTACTAGCAGCAGGGTGCAAAGAGAGAATAAATGGAAGGAGCTGAGGTCCCACTGTCCTCTACAAGAACACACCCCACCCCCCCGGGATCTGAGGACCTCTCACTAGGCCCCTACCTCTGAACACTTCCACCACCTCTGAGTACTGCTACAGGTGAGGACAAAGCCTTTGGAGAACAACACAGTTCTGTTCCCAGACCTTTGGGGTGATGACAGACTATTGTCTATTGGAGCCAGCCACACCGCAATTCAATCACTGGTGCCTAGCATCGGGGAGCACACAACGGGCAGTTTATTCTGAATCTGCAGCTTGCTAAATCATGACTAGATAATAGATGTGCACTGATGGAGCTAAATATAGCCAGAGACAGACAGAGATAGAAACAGAGAGACCCTGGTCGTTGATGTAGATTTCCTGTGATTTAATGCTATAATCATAATAACTCAAGTTGAATTTGGTAACAGCTGGGTGGGGACCTGGAGGTGAACCACAGTGCTACACAAACACTATTGGTGTTTCTGTGAGGTGCACAGGCTCCTATGGAATGGCGACTGACTCCATTGGGGAAATCCTGTTCTGTTCCAGAACACAGCTACTCTCACCAAAGCCACTGTTGGCTTCTCAGAAGCAGCTGCATGTCCCTCCTCACACCCTGAGAAGAGAGGAACGCTGGCCAACACTTCTTGCCACCCTGATTGTCTTTCTGCTCAGTGCATTTGAGGGTGAGCTTGGCTCAGAGCAGGAGGCTCCCCAGAACCTCTGGTGTCACAAGAGGTGGGCACTGAAGTCCAGGGCTTAAGCCAGATCACCTGCTCTCTGAGAGCCCTAGGTTTCTTACCTGTGAAACGGGGGGCTGCAGTTCCTTCTCCAAAGTTTGCTAGTTACAACCGGCACAGTGATTGGGCAGGAGGCAGGGACCTCTGCCACCTAGAGTGATGGTTCCTGCTATGCTCCGAGGTGCACCCCACTTCTGATGTACCGCAGCCCCAGTGTAACAGGTGTAGGTAAGGGCGTGACCTGAGATGATGGAGAATCTGGAAAGTCATTCTTAAGTTATGGAGGTCATAAGCAGCAAGGCAGGCTGTTAGAATGAAAATGACTCCCAAGGTTCTGCATGCCAGAGAACCTGCATTTAAATCACTGCAGGACCCCCATAGAACTGCAGGGCAAGCTGTCCTCCTGTGGAGATCGCAGATGGGAGACCACTACCCCAGATCAGATCAAGAGGCTTCCCCCCCATACATCTCCAGATTTCCATGTTTGAAAGCATCCAGGCACAGGCAATACGGAGCCCACTTTTCTGCTTCGACAGTGGAAGACAGGAGCTCACCCGACTGTCTTCAGCAGCAGCTGTAGCTGCTGCTTCTGCAGTCCTAGTGAAAATTCTGACATCATTTAGTTTGTGATTTCCTTCATCCCACACATCAGAAACTGAAGTCCAGAGGCCCAGGGCCACAGGCTTGTAGGCTTGTATGTGTTATGTTTGAAAACCAGGACAAGTGGCTGAGGTGCCTATTCTATTTAATATCAAACCAGACCTGGTCTCCGGGTTCCTCCAGCATCCCTCAGTCCCTATCATTACGGGATATGGCTGGCATACCCCATCCTCTGCCCTGAACTCTTCAGCCCAAGGGTTGGGCTGCCCTTCACCCAGAGGCTTTTTCCTATGTAATCCAGACACTTTGGTTACCAGTCTTCTTTTGCTCTCTTTGATACCTTTGGCCTCCTGGCTGCTGTACTTGGTTTTCCTCTCTCCCTTCTCCTCCTCCTCTCCCCACATGGTTCAAGGACATGACTACTCCTTGAATTCTCCCAGATGTCTCTGCCTCTGGCTATGTCTCCCTTATATCTATAATAAGCTTTCTCTTCCACCATAAGTATGAGCAGTCATGTTCTTTCCTTTTTATTTCTTTTCTTTTCCCTTCTCTTTCTTTCCTCTTTCTTTCTTTCTTTCTTTCTTTCTTCCTTTCTTCCTTTCTTCCTTCCTTTCTTTCTTTCTTTCTTTCTTTCTTTCTTTCTTTCTTTCTTTCTTTCTTTCTTTCCTTCTTTCTTTCTCTTTTCCTTTCTTTCTCTTTTTTTCATTCAGTACAAACAGCTGCCATGTATGTGCTGAGACCAGAGTCTCGGGACCGAGAATCCCAGTAGGATAGCCTGCAGGGCCCCGATGTTGTCAACTGCCAGAAGAAGAGGCTGCAGAGAAACAAGCAGCTCATTGCAGGCTGGTAGACAAGGTCCTTGAGGCGGGGCCATTCAGCATGATATGAGACAGGGTGTGGGGAGAGCAGCTGCGCGCTATTTTTGCCTCTGATGGCTACAGAAAGCAAATTGCAGAGATGGCGATGGGTGCTCATGGCGCTACCTAGCAGGGAGATTGGCTTGTGTTTTAGTGTCTGCCCACCTGGGGCTGCCAGAGAAAAAGGAAGTTATCCAGTTAAATCTGGATTTCTAACAACCATTATTATTATTGTTGTTGTTATTAATATTATTATTATTATTATAAGTATGCCATATATAATACTAGGGGCATACCTAGAGTAATAATTTTTAAAAGCCTTAATTTGAAGTTCAAATTCCCTTGACATCTTGTATTTTTATTTGCTGACTCAGGTACTTTTTGCCACCCTTCGCTAGGGTTAGACCATCCTGTTGGGGTTTACGTCTTGTAACCGAGGGAATCACTAAAGACTTGTGATTTAGGTAACTGGGGCTCAGAGAGAACTCATCAGACCCAGGGTTAGAAGGATATCAAATCACAGCAGTTGGAATGAAAGTCAAGTTCATGACTCAGGAAGCCATGTTCTGTCTCCTAGGTTCCCAGGAATGTTGGGCCAGGGTAGGAGAGGAACAGTGGAGGACAGACGGGATCAGGGCCTACAACTGAGGTCAGAGGCAGCATCACTTTCCCAATATCATCTGAAGGCTGAGAGGTGGGTCAGTGCTTAAGAGCATTGGCTGTTCTTGCAGAGGACCTGGCTTAGTTCCCAGCACCCTCGTGGCAATTCACAACCATCTGTAACTCACGTTCCAGGGGATCTGATGCCCTCTTCTGGCCACCGTAGGTACTGCGTGCATGGAAAGAAGGAAGTAAAAGACAGCAACTCGATCCAAACGCGTACTCAGGCGCACACAAAAACTCTTAAAGCATTACTTATTAATACATTATCTAAATTTAGTGTTTTCCGTGCTGGCGATGAACACAGAGACTTGTGCACTCCTGCCATCTTTCTACTACCAAGAGCCAAGCACCCATTAATAACAAGGCACAGGGCTTATTTCACAACAGAAGTAGACGGTAGTAACATTATATGCTCTTCCCATTTTACAGAATGAGAAAGTGAGGCCCAGAGAGGCCACAGATCCACAGGAGACCCAGAGAGGCCACAGGCTTGGGAGTCACAGGAACTCGGTGTACACACACACACACACACACACACACACACACACACACACACTTATTTATTTATTCTGTTTTTTAGCTCTTCCTGCCAGGCCCCATGGAGGCCTTCCTATCTCATATTTGCTGTGTATTCAGATCTGATGCTCCTCCCTGTCTGAGCCAAACAATACAAATTGAGATGCTCAGGGATGGTCAGCTTTGGGCAGTTCTGTTGTTGGCAGATGCCATGCTTAACGCTGCCCCCTTGAGCCACGAATCCCTGTCCCAGCCCTCCTTGCAGGCCCGAGCCATACCCCCATGCTTAGATCCCCAGCCTGTGTCTTCTTTCTATCTTGTGGAATGAAGGAGGCTAGGAAGGGAGTAGCTGACAGCCGCTCAGGGTCTCAGCAGAGCTGGAAGTTGGAGCCAGGCCTCTGGTGCTATGGTGACAGTTACTATAGAAACTCACAAGCTGCTCTCAGCCAGCCTACAGGGGATTGTGAAGTTTGTCATAAGTGGGAGCCAATAGAGAAGGGGGAACCCTGGAGTTAGAGTTTGAAGCAAGGGCCAAGTCTCATTTTGGAGCTACGCCCACATGTTACTCCATTTTCTTTGCCTGCCACTTCTTTACCCCACCCCCCTTTTTAAGTACCGTGCAGTCCCGAGTGTCAAGTAGCTGGCTGGCTGCTCTGGTGCCCTCTTTACTGGACTGCGGCTACTGCCTGGGTTTTTTACCTTTTTGTCCCAACATATCTTTCTTTCAAGTACAGGACGCTTGTTACCTATAAGTACACAGACAGACCAGGTCTCTGGCCGCATGGAACTCCTAGAAGAGCTAGAAGGACAACAGCGTTACAGAGGCGCCCAAGTAAATGCATGAGAATATTCCCCAGCCAAGGGAAGACCGAAGAGGCGATGGAGCAGGCATGATGATGGGGCTTTAGGCTCTGCGTGGTCAGGAGAGCTGTGTCCAAAGAGCGGCGACCATTTCTCTGTGTCCACCGCCCACCTCACCTTATTATTTCATGTATTTTCGTGCTTTGTCCCCAGTTGATATACTGTTTAGAGTGGTTAGGCGGTGTGTCCCTGTTGGAATAGGGTGTGACTTTAATGGAAGACATTTGTCACTGGGGTTGACTGTGAGGGTTCAAAAACCCTCACATTTCCACTGTTCTCTCTCTCTCTCTCTCTCTCTCTCTCTCTCTCTCTCTCTCTCTCTCTCTCTCTCTCCCTCTCCCTCTCCCTCTCCCTCTCCCTCTCCCTCTCCCTCTCCCTCTC
>JADRCC010312681.1:0-17462 GCA_019843855.1 Hylomyscus alleni | reverse complement strand
TAAGGCTGCTATGAACATGGTGGAGCATGTGTCCTTATTACATGTTGGAGCATCTTCTGGGTATATGCCCAGGAGTGGTATGAGAGGAATACTACTTCATTGCTGGTGGGATTGCAAGCTGGTACAACCACTCTGGAAATCAGTCTGGCGGTTCCTCCGGAAATTGGACATCAAACACTCTTAACCACTGAGCCATCTCTTCAACCCCTTATAATTGTACATTAAATTATTTTTCTTATATTTTTTGTTAAATTTATTTATTTATATTTTATATGCATTTGTATTTTGCCTCCATGCATGTCAATGTAGTTAGGGTTAGTGTTAGTAACAGTTTTAGGGTTAGGCAAGTGTGGAAGGGTGTCAGTTTTTGGAATTGCAGAGAGTTATGAGCTTCCTGCCCACGTCCTCTGCTGAGCCATCTCTCCAGCCTGCTTGCTCTGGTAAATTCAACACTTGTAACATGTTTTAATTTCCATTGTTATTTTCTTTTCTGTTGAAAATAATACATTACATGTTAACTATAATAATACATATATATGTATGTATATGTTGTTTAATTATTAGAGTATTTTTTAGGCTGTCAGATACTGTTTTACAATATAATTTTACTAGAGATACTTTGTTCTGAAGTAGTAAATAAAAAATGTAGATCCATTTGAAGACTATGTTTAATCTTTGTTATACAAGTAAATATTTCATCCAAGAATGTTTGCCCCCAGAAGCAGGTCATGACTTTCTTTTGAGATTTCTAACAATTCCAAGTTATTATCTCTATAAATCAGAATATGATCTCTACATGAATACATTAGCTCTCATTTGTCTTCTATCCTTAAAGAATTTTGTAATAATATCCATGCTCAAACGAGTAATAGCTCAAGACCTGGGAGGGAAAGTGGATGGGGAGAAATGGGGGAGTGGGGAACCTGATCTGGTATTGGGTGAATGAAAAGGACTGAAACCCTAAGGGCCAGTAGAATTAGTGAAATCTTGAGAAGCAGGAAGTTAGTGGGACCCTCCGCAATGCACCAGACCTGCAGAATGCACCAGAATGCAGAGACCTGGGAGCTGACAGTAGGGAGAGGGAACTTCCACCTTCAGCAGGAAAACAGGGCATCAAGTGAGGGAGGGGGATTGAAATCCCACAGTCACAACTCTGACCCATAATTGTTCCTGTCTGAAGGAATTACAGGGATGCAAATGGAGATGAGCCTGAAGAAAAGAAGGTTCAGTGACAGGCCCAAAGAAGGATCCAGCTCAAGGGGAAGTCCCAAGATCTGACACTATTACTGAGGCTCTGGAGCACTCACATAAATCCACCTAGCATGACTGTACTTCGGAAGACCCAACAAGCAGCAGAAAGAGTCAGAGGCAGAGAGTTGCACGGAAACAATGGACAAAAGCAGCTGACCACTGTTGTTAAATTAGGGAAAGACTGAAAGAAGCTGAGGAGGAGGGTGACCCTGTAGGAAGACGAGAAGTCTCAATCTGCACCCCCAAAATCTCTCAAACATTGGACCACCAAAAAGACAGCATACACCAGCTTATGAGGCCCCTAACATGCATACTATAGAGGACTTCTGGGTCTGTGTTCATTCAGAGATGATGCACCTAATCCTAAAGAGACTGGAGGCCCCAGGGAGCTTAGAGGTCAGGTGGGGTGAGGCTGGGGACATCCACTTGGTGAGAAATGGTGGGGAGGAGGTGTGGATATGGGATAGTAGGAGGATGGACAGGAAGAGGAAGGATAAAATATGGAGTGTAAAATTAATTAATTAATTGCAAAAATTGTAGCATACCTCTATATACCTATGCTGTCCTTTATTTCATTCATTAGATCCACTTTCACTAATATTCTCCAAGATGAATTCAACCTGCCTTAAAGGTTCTAAACTCTGAGCTATTTTCTTCCTTTCCTCTCTCTCTCTCTCTTTCTTCTTTTTGAAGGACTACTAGTATATGGTATAATTCCTCTCTGTAAGTGGCATGGAACCTGCTTCTTAGCATTATACTAGGGCAAGGATAGGGCTAATCTCATTTTTAATTTCCTTCTTTTCATGATTACAACCATCATTTTATCCTCTAATATTTCTCTATTTAACCTTCTACTTGATTCTTTTTTTTTTAAAGATTTATTTATTATTATAAGTAAGTACACTGTAGTTGTCTTCAGACACACCAGAAGAGGGCGTCAGATCTCATTACGGATGGTTGTAAGCCACCATGTGGTTGCTAGGATTTGAACTCAGGAATTTCGGAAGAGCAGTCAGTGCTCTTAACCTCTGAGCCATCTCTCCAGCCCCTCTACTTGATTCTTGAGAGAGAATAACTCCCATAACAGCTACATTGTCTGAAATAAAGAATTTAATGAAGATAAAGCACAAAATCATTTACATGCCTAACAAGACAAAGAAAAAATTAAATAGCAATAATGTAAAGCTGGCTTTTTAGCATTCAAGAAAGTATATACAATTTACATCATCATTTAATTGATAGATATTTTTAAAAATATTCATTCTTAACTTGAAAATGATACTTTTTTCCATTAAAAACAAAACCAAAGCTCCCAGGGACTAAGCCACCAACCAAAGAGTACACATGGAGGGACCCATGGCTGTAGTTGGAATATATACAGCAAAGCATTAACTTATCTGGCATCAATGGGAGGAGAGGCCCTTTGTCCTGAGAAGGCTCAATGCCCCAGTTTAAGGGAATGTTAGGGCCATGAGGCAGGAGTGGGTGGGCAGGTAGGAGAATACTCTCATAGAAGCAGGGGAAAGGGGAATGGGATAGAGTGTTTGAGGAAAAGAAACCAAGAAAGGGGACATTTGAAATGTAAATAAATAAAATAACCAATGAAAAATCCCAGCAAGGAAAAAAAACATAGGTTATTGACCTTGATTTTTCTTATTTTAATTGAACAAAATATACTTTATTGTATTAATGTTTCATTTTCTCAATATAAGAAATGTAAGAATTCGTCTTAAATAATTAATACTATAAAATTATGATCTAGAATTATATAATATGTATTGAATCTTGTTTATATTACATTTGATCATGTTAGTCCTTATATACAAATACTTTAGGAAACAAACAAGCATATCTGCATTCAATATATTACTTTTTATTTAATTACTTTGATTCTTTCATATATTGTAATGTAAGTACAATGGGAATCTAAAATAACATGACTGAATGATAGGGAAAATTAAAGGTATTTTCTTGATAAATATATTCTAAAATCTATTTAAATTAAATAATATACAAACATAAAAATTTAATGTTAAGAAAAAAGTAATGTGTTATGCTGAAAAAATTCTAAATAGACTAAAATCTATAACAAAACAGAAGTTTAAATCATGCTTTGTTAAGGATATATAAAATAATCTTAAATGAATCTAAATGTTTTTCAAATAAGATGATTTTCTCTGCTGTTTGGTGTTTTAAATAGCTTTAGACTGTCCAATATTAAACACATTTCAAAAATTTCCTTTGAACTGTTTTTACTAATTACTTCCATGTATAGGCAATTATTATCTCATATTTTTCAAGGATTTTGATAGCTGGGATAAGATTTATTAATTTAATTTAGGATAAAATTCTTAGCCAGTTATCACAGTACAAGCCGTCAATCTCTACACTCCAAAGGCAGGACAGGTAGAGAGGTCTGAGCTCAAAGCAGCCTCTTCTGTATATTGAGTTCCAGGATAGCCAGAACTACATAGTGAGATCCTGTCTCAAAAAGAAAAAAAAAATCAGTGAAATCATTTTTAATTGCATTCTGCTGTACTCAAAGACTGGTACCTAGCCATTGTCATCAAAGAGGCTTCAAGAAGTAACTAATACATAGACCCACAACCAAATATTAAGTGGAGCCTGGGAACCCAGCAAAAGAGGGGGAGCAAACACTGTAGGAGTCAGAGGGTTTGAGGATACCAGAAGAACACATCACACATACTCATTTATCAGGGCACATAGGGGCAGAGAGACTGAAGCAACACTCACAGATTTTGCAAGGGTCTGCACTAGCCCTCTGAGTACATGCTGTGGTTGTTTAGCTGAGAGTTCTTGTTGGACTCCTAACTGGGAGAGTTTGGATGTCTCTGACTCTTTTGGTTGCTCTTGAAACCCATTTCCTCTTATTAGGTTGCCTTGTTCAGCCTTGATATGAGGGAGGGTTTGTGCATAGTCTTATTGTGTCTTGCTATGCTGTGTTAGTTTAATATCATTAGAAGGTCTATTCTTCTTTGAAGGAAAATAGAAGAACAGTGGATTTAGGAGAGAGGGCAGTTGGGAAGGAAGAATAAAAGCAGAGAGGGGAGGCTGTAATTGGAATGTATTGGATGAGAGAAGAATAAAGGGAAATATAAAAGAATTTTTGAAAAAAAACATGAAAAGAGAAAGTCTTGCTCAGAAGACAATGTTAAGTTGCATGTGTCTATATTTACATAATTATGCAAAGTATGCTATAAAGTATTTTTTTATAAAATTATATGGTTGTTAGGAGAACAAAATAGTAGGATCAGTTTAAGACAATATTCAGTGTACATCTAATATTCTTATGGATTTATTTTTTGCTATTTCTTACATGATCATGTGATAAATTAGCAAACCATCATCATTAACCCGTTGGCCAAACCATTGAACAAAACTGTTCCTACTGCCAAACAAGATGCTGAATCTCATGTCCACATTTAATTATAAACTGTGTTTTGCTGAAATCTACAAATAATAGGAGACGCTTTGGCTTAAATAAATAATATAATTCAAAAACATTTCCTTAACATTCTGGCACAGTCTAAATTCTGTTGTTTCTACGATATTTTGTCTGGCTTTGTTATATAAAAACAAAACGTTTTTGTCTAATTCCTTTCCTGTAAATTTGTACTTTCAATCAAATGATAAAATTATGAATATTATAATGTAAGAAAAAAATCTGTAGATACATTCTGTTCTCAAAATAATGTGTTCCATGAATATGTAGCTACACAAAACTATGACTAGATTAAAAATATGGTATTTGTAACTATAGTGTGCAAATAAAATATCAACCACATACTTAAGATATAACTACATACTTTTGCTAAAGGTTTAGTACATAAAATTTATGATGTTAGGATGTAAAACAATAACAAAGGCTTTGTAGAACATAACTTTTAAAGTACTGCTTTTTTATACTTCTGTATTTGTATTTATTTTGATTAGTACATTTTATTTCATAAGTTATATGGTTATTGTGTTAAAGCTTAAATCTATTTTAGTTCCCAAATGTAATGAAGATTCGGTGTCTATGTTAAGCAGTTCAACTTCAGGTTTTTGTTTTTTTTTTTTTTTTAAATTGTTTTTTTTTCTGGTCTGTTTGTTGTTATTAATGTTTTTGTATCTTTTATTCTTGCTTTAGTGTTTGATATAATTTACCATGTTCTCACTCAAATTTATGTTAATTTTAAAGAAAGTATTATTATACTCAATTTCTATGCAGATATAATTTTCCTTTCTCTTTTGACTCCTTATTGTTATTTAATCTTTCCTACTACTATTATTTACATTATAAGTGTCTTGCCAGTTGATGCATTTTTCTTAAAGGAAGGGTTTTTCCTAGCTGTGCTCAATTAAGCATTATATAAATAGCCTCAATTTCCAAGGTGTTATGCATTTGAGAATGCCTAAAATGCTGTAATGATTGATATTTTGGACCTATCACTTCATTCTCATAATTGACTTGCTGTCCTATGTTCTGCTATAGTGACTTCATTGTAAAATACTTGCAGTATATGACTTCAAAGGGATCTCTAATTGTCTAATGTAGTCTGGGTCCCAGGGTTCAGATAAATGCTGGGATACAGAACAAAGATCTTGTAAGCATTTGTATTTTGATTGAACTATAGTGACAATTTTATTATGAATATAATCCTCTCTCCCATTAAAATAAGTAACTTCCTTGAAAAGTTTACTGTCTGCTTTAAATGTTCAAATGCTACCAAAATATATGAAGAGATTTCAAAAAATGTTCAAAATTTTGAAATGAAATAAAAATAACATCAAAAATATGTCACACATTTACAAACATGGGTAGTTAGAGTAACTATGAATTCCATTATTAAAAAGTCCAACTAAATAAATTTATAAATTATATACAAGCACACATCTAATACTGTTAAAAAATCTCTTCCTTTGACCACTTCTGTATTCACAAATTATCAATTTTTCCTTGGACAGATGGTATTGCATTTAGAATTATTTGTTCAACATTTCTGATATTGGATTGAATATTTATTAAATCTCAAAAAAGATTTAATTACAGTTGAGAATTATTTTACATACATTTTAATATTTTTCAGAACTATAAGCTTTGTGTAGAAATCACAAAATAATAATTTTTTCAAACATTTTTCTTCATTTAATTTGTTTCCACAACTTTGTTCACATATACAGCACATTTGGCACTCTCATCTCCTTCCCACCTGCCATCCTTCTTACCCATTCCTACCAGCATACAACTCGTTCTTACATTTACATATATTGTTTTTTAATCTTTGATTTTCTAATCCACTAATTTTGACTATGGCCTTCTGTGTGGCCACACGTTTGGAGTCATCCTCTGAAACACAATGGGTTCACAACTTGGTACAAAATTAAAGATAATGACTAACTGTTCTGCCTGCCAAAGTTTCCATGAGTTTAGCATGGAGCACGAAAGAACTGAGTTCTATTTTAGGGGTCATGTATGATTCTTGATAGTCTCAGCCTTACATAGCCCAAGTGTGATTAACTACAGCTACTATGAGTTTGTTGTGACTAATTCATGACATGAACATAACATTTCACATATCTTCTCCCTTTTCTCGCTCCTACACTTTTTTCCCTCCATTTTCTGCAGTGCTCTCAATCCTTGGAGGAGGTTGTATAAATGTCCAATTTAGAGCTGAGTATTTAACTGTTACTTATACTATGCATCTTGAGCAGCCAGGATTCTCAGCATTTATTGCTATACACTGAAAAGGAGAAGTTCTTAATCACTTCTCCGATTAAGGCTCAGGGTAACATTTGTCTATGATAATAAACATAAATATTTAGGCTTTAGTGTGGTAGCATGTCAATATAGCTAAATAATAGTACTGAGGTCCACCCCTTAGGGTCTGTGCCCTCCCTACTCACAGGTTTTTTTTTACTGGGTTTGCAAATATGCATTCTTTTCCATAGAATGAATCTCAAAGGAAATCCCAGGCCAGTTAAATGTTATACAAATCTTGCAACTATTGCATCAATGGCCCTATATTTCCTAATGTATTGGTAATGTAGTGAACATTGTTCACAAATAGATAATAAGATATTGGTGATTTTCTTTTCCCAGTAGCCTGCATAGTGCACAGGCAAACAACTTCCAGGTCATTTCCTGTTTAAATTCTCTTTGTCTTTTAACCAAAAGACATGGAGTCTTCAGCAAGCAGGTTTTATCATCTAGCTTTGAAAGGTAAACAAAGAAAATAACAAGACCTTGTAATGTTTTTGAGGCTCATGGGCCTTGGACACAAAACACAAAGGAGGTATCCCACATGTGACACTAGGATTTAAAAAAAATAATTCATAGTTTTTAGAAGCAGCATTACCCAGGCATGAGGACACACACACGTATACATACATATGTATGTATACACACACACACGTGTGTGGGTACATTTGAATATGCATAAAAATTATATGTGAGGCAGTGATTTGTTCAGGTAGCTTGGGCCCAGTCGAGTATAAGTCTAGAACCCCAGAGCCTCAGTGGGTACTTTCTGCCTGCAAGGGACAGAAGGTTTCGCCTATAACTCCTGGGACCTTGGCTCATATTTTAGTCCCAACCCCCACAACTGCCCCAGCAGGAGAAGTGTATGATATTATTCAAGCCCTCTTACATGCAAATAAAGACTCTCAGCCCAAACCAGTGAGAGATACCTGCTGTTAAAATCTGAATGACGCCCAAAATTGTATGTATATCTAATACAGGGAAGTAAAAGCACATGAAAGATCTACTCAGTTGTCTGACCTTTTGTTCTAAGAGCTGTAACACTTGGGAAGAGTTTCTCCTGAAACTCCTCACTGGCTACTTGGCTTCTCCTTGGCCCAGCCTGACCTGACTCAGTTCAGGGCACTCCAGAGAAATGGAGCAGCCTGGAAGACATGGCAGAGACGACCCTGCCAGTGCTCATTTCCCTTAGCTAGGGTTCTTGCACCAGGTCGGGCTAGAGATCTCTGTGGGAAGCCTCCTGCACTCAGGCTCACAATCATACACATATATATAACACCCATCATATACATATGCACATATAATTGTACTGGCTGGTTTTGTGTGTCAACTTGACACAGGTGGAAGTTATCACAGAGAAGGGAGCTTCAGTTGGGGAAGTGCCTCCATGAGATCCAGCTGTGGGGCATTTTCTCAATTAGTGATCAAGGGGGTAGGGCCCCTTGTGGGTGGTGCCATCCCTGGGCTGGAAGTCTTGGGTTCTATAAGAGAGCAGGCTGAGCAAGCCAGGAGAAGCAAGCCAGTAAGGAACATCTCTCCATGGCCTCTGCCTCAGCTCCTGCTTCCTGACCTGCTTGAGTTCCAGTCCTGACTTCCTTTGTGATAAACAGCCATGTGGAAGTGTAAGCTCAATAAACCCTTTCCTCCCAACCTTGCTTCTTGGTCATGATGTTTGTGCAGGAATAGAAACTCTGAATAAGATAATCATATACATATATCCCAAGGCTATATGACCAGGAGTCTGTATCTGAGTCATATGGTAGTCCAATAGGAATAATTTTTTGAAATACATGTACATTGATTACTGTAATGGATAAATCAGTTTGAATCCCTTTTCACCAGTGGATAAGGGCTCCTGTTCCTACTTCCTCACCAGTGTTTGATGTCATTTGATTTCTTGATTCCTACCTATAATTTGCACTTTGCTGATGGCTAATGATGTAGAAGACTTTAAAATACTTATTAGACATTTTTATTTTTTCTTTTGGGCAATCTCAGTTTAGAACTATAGTCAATTTTAAAAACTGTGTTATTTATTGTTTTGATCTTAGTCTTTAGATTTTTTTCAGTACTATAGATACTAATCCTCTGTCATATGTAGCTGGCAAATATTTACTCCCAGTCTGTTCTTCATTTGCTGAAAGTTTTATTTGCTATAAAAATACTTTTTAATTATATGAGTTCTCATTATCTATTATCATTATCTATTATCTATTAGGATCTTTTACTCCTATTGAATGAAATCATATTTAGAAACTCCATACCTATATATGTATCCTATAAACTAGTCCACATGTGATTCTCTAGTAGCTCAGTGATTCGAATTTTAAATTGATACCTGTGATCCATTCAGAGTACTTTCTACAGGATGGGAGACTAGGAGATTGGTCCAATTTCTTAAAAATAGAAAAGATAAATGGTGTTTCACAGTCTTGTACTCTGACAATATTTCTGTCTGTATCTAATAATATCCAATAGTGAAAATCTAATATTAAAAAATATTGTCATGCAATCATCACCAACTAATACGTATTTTTAAATAACATATTTACCCTAGTACATCCCACTCAGTACTTATTTAAACAGCCTCCTTAGATCTCCCATTCAAAGGGTTCAAAAATATTAGCCTAAGTCATACTATCCATGGTGTACCTCAGCATATCTGTATTGCACACAGTCTTTAAAGAAATGATTTTATAAGTATCCACTTTTCCTGGAACATGACATCATACTAAATATACAATCATTGAGGAAATTTATGTGATATAATCGTACAAGTGTGATATATTTAGCCATCTTTAGGTTCTGGATCAATGTTTTATCAATTAACATATCAGATAGTTTTATTTGTTCCTTTAAACATAAATAGATATACTTTGAGTATGTCTTCTTCTTCAAAAGACTTCAGACTTATACCCTATTAAGATTATAGTATTATATTATTGGTCTCAGAAACTGTTTCTAAATCTTCAATCTTCTCCAGTCTTTCCCAAGGACTTCTATTGCAAGAAATTGATCTCAGGATTACTATAGTCACCATTAGAGTAGCAAGTGTTGGCTACAAACTTGACTAGAATTAGACGTTGTTACAGATTTTGAACCTTTGATTATATAGTTCAACTATTCATTACATTTTGGTTCTTGAAAAGCAGAATTCCACAAGATTGACACAGGTATCAAAGCATCCTCATTACAGAATGGGTACAAATATGTGGCTTCTTTTCACCTTAATTTATCTTAAGTATTTTACTTGACAGATGTAATGATCCTAGAGTACCTATTTCTTTTAGACTGTTTGGGTACTGGACACCACTTTTTAGATTATGTGAGTGGCACTGTAATGCCACATCCTTCAGTTGAATTTTAACACTTTCCTTTCCTCTAACCAAGATATTTCTGATAAAGTACAGAATCTAGAATCCAAAGTTTACCATATTAATTCAAGCTAAAAGCACATTATTTTAATCCTGGATTTCTTGGATAACAAATGGCACCATATAACATTTTTACATATATTGTGACAATTTCTCCAGAATTTATACCTTTAAATTAAATAAATATGAGTCTCTTCGGAGAAACATTCCCATTATATCTACCAGGGTAATATATGTATTCATATATTTTAATGCTATAATGAGAGATGTCATCTGGTTCCCTCTTAACTCTTTTGGAGTTTCCAAGATTACTAATGATGATCAAAAGACATATGTCACATCTCAAAATACACAAGTAACATTTATTTCTTTGGTAGGTCTCAGATATCCCATTCAGCTTACAGGCAAAACTGGCAACTGGAGAGATGACTCAGTGATTAAGAGCTTACTACTCTTGACTAGGACCCAGATTTGATTCCCAAAACCCACACAGTGGCTTAAAACCACCTGTAATTCCAGTTTCATATGATCCAGGTCCTTCTCTGGGACTCAGTAGCCACTAGACTGTCAAACACTACACATTTATACATGCAGACAAACCACTTACAAACTAAAAATATAAATTTTTTAAAAACATAGCAGGTCTATCAAATGATTGCGGTCATGTTTTAAATCAAAATGTGGTGATAAACCCAGTGCTTCTTCCTATTTCTTGTATAAGAATAGATTAATTTGATTTCAAGTCCCTTTATGATATACATTCCTTATACCAATGCTAAACATATCCCAAAATGACTTTATAGGTTATAATATGTGGAATCTTCAAAAGGTCCTGCTTTTGATTATTACCTCACTGCGTGCTTCTCCCCTTTCTTAACAAATATTATTGGACTTCCTAGTAGAATATTTGCCATCCATAAAATGTCTCAGTAATTAGGAGTTCTAAATTGATGTTAAGGAATCAAGGGACAATCATGTCAAATGCTGCCTTGCCATTTTTGAGGTTTACAGGGATCTAAAAGTGTCTAACTATGGGCTTCTCTGCTCTTACTAGGTTTATATTACAGTGTAGCAAGAAAACCTCTGTCTCCAGGAAGTTCTTCCACCATCCAGAATAGCTTTATTTCACCTGGTCTAGACCTAACAAATTTTATTTACCTAATGAACCTTTAGAATAATCTAGGCTCACAAATCACTAGTTACATGGGTATGCTTAGTTCTTAAAAACTTGTGACTCACTTTGAATACTTTACCAGCATAATAAACATTATACAACAAATCTGTTTAAAGAATTGTGTTTAAATTAATCATGTGAGTATGTGTCCATGTATGTAGCCTGTGGAGGCCATAAGAAAACACCGAGTCCCATGGAACTGGAGTTATTTGTGGTTATAAGCCACCCAACTTAGCTGCTAGGCACTGAATTTATTTCTGGTATAGGAGTAGGCAGAACCATAATTATTGAGTCATCTCTCTAACCCTTAGATAAGTTAAGAAAAAGTCCTCAACTACTTTAATTTACATTCTATAGAGTAGAAAATGTCCTAATTTGCCTTCTGTTACTTTGAAAACACCAAGACCAAAAGGAAACTGCAGGGAAAGGAATTATTTTAGCTTGCAGGTTACAATCCATCATAGATGAAAGACAAGATAGAAAGGCAAAGAAGGAAACTGACACCAGGAACTGAAGAAGAGACCATGGAGGAATGCTGCTTACTAAGTTACTCTCATGCCATGCACAACTTGCTTTCTACACAGCACATAAACCCCTGACAGTATACAATATTATTATACTCAGGAGAAATTATGATCTATTTATGTTCCTCTGAGATTATTTCCTCTATTTGTGAAGATAACTGCCATCATGCTTCTATTTTCCTTGACATTTCAGTGAGCTTTTGCTGTTTACCATTACCTAAATACTAAATATTTTTCATGAATTTCTCTAAATTATATTAAAATATTTATTCTTATATGTGTCTCTGTGTGTACATTAACACATGTGTGTATATGTAAGACTTTGAAGGCCAGGAAAGGACATGGAATTCCCTGGAACTAAAGTGTTACTTGCAATTTGTGAGCCATGTCATTGAGATAGGAACTGAACTCTACTTCTCTGAAAAAGCAGCGGCAAGTATTCCTAACCAATGAGCCATCTCTCACACCCCCATATGCAGTTTTATTTGTTATTAAATGTTCTTAGGTAAGCACTAGGGATTTTATAAATTCACATATGATAAAAATGGAGCCCGTAGGAATAACATAATGTTTACAGGATAGAGAGATAAGACTTTTATGATAGTGATAGCATTATAAGTTCCAAAATTCATTTAAAACTTTACACATTTCTAAAATTACATTTAGTTTTAATATAGTCTTAGTCAATTCATTCATTGTCTTTTTGAAATAGAGAACTATTACCTGTTTTTTCCTGCTTGATCTTGTTTCATTTGCTTATTTTTTTTTTAACAGTTAAGGCTGGGAGAGTTTAAATAATTAATCCAATGTGACAGGGGAAGGATACCAACTTAGGTTCTCTAGTGCTAAATTATTGACTTTTCACCACTCGAACTATCCTCTCTAAGAAGCTGTAATTAATTGCAGACATGTGAATTACAGCACAATGCTCAAGAGTTCAGGTGATAGAAAAAGAGCAGGCATTACTTATTGATGAGCACCTGTTTGGCACTTATTAAGGCTTTACAAGTGACTAAGACACAAAACATGAAACTTTGGAATATGTCACTTTTCCCTAACTTGCTGATAATCCACTCTGATCAGAAATATCAAAATTATCATAAGAACTACTTCCAAAACAGAGTTATGAACAAGCAAAACTGTCAGTGTGTGGTATATAGATGGTTTTGTAGTTATTTCATGTCTTTTTTTATAAATCTAATGTTATTATATATCTATATATTGTAGTAAGAATTTATACCTCTAGCAAGTCCATATAAAAGACACACAATACAGGTATTTTATTTACAATTTGCATGCCTAAATTGGGCAGATCTAATGGTATACTAGCTTATTTCCCCACTATTAGTTCCTTGTTACTTGCTGTTTCTCCTGGCCTTGCAATTCTGGTCCATGGCAACTTCTTCCTTCTCAATCTTCTTTTTTTCTCTCTCTCTGCTTGTAATCTCCTCAGTTGAATCTCTATTCCCACCTTTCTCACTCTACTGCCTAATCACATGCCCCAGCCTTTTATTTATTAGTTAAATTAGTGAGAAACTTCACATGGAGTAAGGATCTGCTCATGGGGTCAACTCCATATTGAGGAACTAGTATTTAGCATTAGAATACAAGCAACTTCAGACTAAACCACTACAGTGCATTCGTTAAAAAGAACACAGAAGGGAGTTATTACTAATTTGTTTTCTAAATTTAATACTAAAAATCATGATATAATATCACTTGAACACTCCTTAGCACCCTCAAATAAAAAGACATATTAATATAGCATAAAGGAAGACATGTATGAAATAATAGGTACTGAATTTATATATTACAAAATACTGCTTAAATAAAATTCAACTTTTTGCATCTGGTCTTGAAAGATGGCCCACTGATTGCTCTACTAGAGGACCTGCATTTGATCCTTACCACTCACATAATGACTCCCAACTGTCCGTAACTTGAGCCCTGGGATATCTAACACTCTTTTCTGGCCTGCATGGACACTGCTTAGACATGGTGCATAGATATACATACAGAAAAGACATCCATACAAATAAGTATAAAAAAGAAACTTTCCTAACTAATCCTCAATGTCAATAAACAGGAAGGTATTTCTCTCTTGGATGAGGGTAGTATCTTGATGGGAGCATTTTTGACACTGCATAGAACTGGTTAATGCTGGACTTTTATTAATCAATGCATGCAAGATATATCATTCTGTGACATTTCTCTGGATATTGTACTTTAGAGATTCATCCATGGCTTTGCATTTAGCTATAATTCATTTTTTATGCAATATTATAGAATATTCATCCATTCAAGTTTTTGACTGTGTTATGTAACTTTCATATAACAGAGTTTTATTTCCTCAGTCATGATGATTGTATTAGGTTGTTTTGAATATTTTAAAAATCATATACTAACTGAATTAAAAACAGAAATACATTCTCCACAGTTCCAGAGAATAGAAACTCTAAAGTCATTTGCAGATTTGGTGTTCAATGAAAGCACATTTTCTAGTGTACAAAAATCTCTTACGATTTTTAGACAGCAGAAACAGTAAGGGTACTGTCTGTGAATTTTTGCAAGACCAATAATTCTATCCATTATGACAAATAATATTTTCCCCATGCTACTTTCTTCAAAATACATATTATTTAACATACATAGAAATACATAGAAATCAAACAATACACATTAAAAGTATAGTGTAAATATATATTATTTTTTGAGTATTTGGTTAAATATTTTGTTTGTCTAATATTTAAGACAGATTCATTGATATACATATATTTCCTATGATTAAAGAAAAAGAATAAATTATATGGTGTATTGTATATACAGTAATCTTTTAATTGCTTGTCGAAGTTCACACTAAAAGTATGAATGAACCATTTTGTTAAATGCAGTTACTATGTCACATCACCTGCCATGTACTGGGTTCATTGCGGAGGACCCCAATTTCTGCGGGATGAGAGTTCTGGTCAGGTGGGCAATAAGTAGGCGGATGACAAACAGACTCGACACAAGAGTGTGGTGAATCTGATTGTATTTCTTTAAAATGGCATCAGACTTTTACAGTCATTGTAAAAGAGAAATGATAGATCTGGCAGCTCAGCAGTTGAAGTACATCTGAGGCTACCTGAAACGCACTGGGTCTAAAGCAGTAGCCATCCCCTTTGGACTGGCGCTGCATCCCCGGGCCCAAGCACTCTGGGCCCAGGGGACTGTGAACTGGATGAATCTAGGTCCTAGTCCATCTCAGTCAGTGAGTAAGAGAGAGAGAGAGAGAGAGAGAGAGAGAGAGAGAGAGAAAGAGAGAGAGAGAGAGAGAGCATAAAGTGAAAACCAGGCTTATATGGAATACAGAAAGCAGGGCAGATGACAAGAGTCACGTAGGTGGGTGGGGGTTACAGCAAGGGGCACAAGACTGAGGTCACGTAGGCAAGTGACCCCTACATCAAGGTCTTAGGATTTGGTAACCAGGTGTGAAGCAGGCAGAAGAGCAGTTGAGCCCTCCCTGCTGGGGCTATCTTGGCATTCCTATGCTAAGTCTCTGGTTCTACTGGAGGCAAGGACTAAGAGAATCTGATCTAGCATTTCCTGCTAAATTCTCTGGGTCTTGCTGGTGACCTAACAGTTTTAGCTAATGCCCTTGAGTGAGGGAAGGCCTTGGATTACTCTCTAGTATGTAAAACAGTTCTTACATCTGTGGGACTGTCCTGAGAATTCTAACTATGTTAACAGTAAGCAATGGTGCCTGATCTCTGTTGCTAACTCTGAGGAAAAACCTGTCTGACAAGGCAGATTCCTTGAGAGAAACTCCAAGCTAAGGACAGCTTGGAATTGAATTAAGATATGTTGGAAACATTGTGCTGGCCAGGAAATGATGCCCAACCTTAGCCATTTAGGAATCATTTCTTGGTGTACCCTTATGCCTAAATAAGAGGGCATGTTGACAATTGGAAAAACTAATCTGAAACACGTCTAAGTTAGGAGATGCCAGTGACTGTCTGAATACCCAGGAGGTACAAGCTCCCATTTGGGGCTATAACGCCTCTCATCCTTAATCGGGCTTTTACCCACCCACCCCCCCCACCCCCGGATAATTGGATATGACTGGAGTAGACAAGTGGGCGTGGCAATCACCCAATCTACTCTTTAGTATTAGTGAATAGTTTTAAGAGATGAATAAATTATAAGAACATGATCAAGTAATTCTTTATCTACATATAATTTTAACTGCTAATATATATATTTTTTGGAAACTTTATAAATTTTAAGCTATGAGTTTCTGAATTTTGGACATACAAATGGAAATGTAGTGTTTAAATCATGTTTATCTAGAGTAGGTTATATAATAAAAACTACATATTACCTTTTCTAAGAAATGTTTAAGATAGAAATTACATACTGTATTACATGATCATGATAAATGAATAAACAATGAAAAGATTTCTTTTTAGGTAAAACCAAAGTAAAAACATTTTATTTTGACCATTTGGAGATTCTTTTCAAATGTAGTTATGATTTAAGATCTGTAATAAGAATTCCTCTTCCCTCATATACATATAAAATCATTATACTTCATAAAGGGGAGGTAAACAAAAAACCTCATGCCTAAGCCAGAACTTATGTGTGACAACCACCCTGAAAATTAGTTACACTTATGGTTATACTTCATTCCCTGCAGTAAGTGTCCACTAGAAAGCAAACTCAATTGTAACCTTGGAGGTTCCTTGTCTTATTATGTTCTATTATTACTTTATATTTTAAATCTTATGTTTTATTTTTTACTTTTATTTATTTATTTATTTTATATGTAAATACACAAGACCTCTGATTATACATTAACATTTATAATTTAATATTTTATGGAATTCTTAAATGTGTAATCAAGTAGATCCACGTGTCTATATCTGTTTCTTCTGCCTTTTTTTGGACTCTTTAGTTTGCTGTTTAGTTTTGTCTTATTCTGATGTTCTATGTTGTTTTGTTTTATTTTACTATTATCCTTTACAAGTCTGTTTTCTTTTTTTTCTCTTTTTTTTTTATTTTTAATGAACAAATAAAAACAACTAGAACAAACCCCTATTACCTCCCCCCTCCCCATGTCTGCCACTCCACCCTCTCCCACTTATCAGCCCTGTCATTCCCCTACACTGGGGCACAGAACCTTCACAGGGCCAAGGGCCTCTCCTCCCATTGATGACCGACTTTGCAATCCTCTACTATACTCATGCTGCCAGCACAATCAGTCCTACCATGTATAGTCCTTGGTTGGTGGTTGAGTCCCTGGGAGTTCTGAAGGCATTGGTCAGTCCATATTGTTGTTCCTCCCAAGAGGCTGCAAACCCTTCAACTCCATTGGTTCCCTCTCTAACTTCTTCATTGGG
>JADRCC010312660.1:0-10239 GCA_019843855.1 Hylomyscus alleni | reverse complement strand
TGGCTCAGCGGGGAAGAGCACCGACTGCGCTTCGGAAGGTCATGAGTTCAAATCCCAGCAACCACATGGTGGTTCACAACCACCCCTAATGAGATCTGACACCCTCTTCTGGTGTGTCTGAAGACAGCTACAGTGTATTTACATATAATAAATAAATAAATCTTTAAAAAAAAAATAGAGAATCAAGTTTTACTTAAAATTAGACTGAAAACTAGAATCTTAAAATACACAAAAGTTATTCATAAGAGAACCTAACAACTATATCATGAATACATTCCCCAAATCATACTATAAAGCCATCTACTTAGGATATTCAAATAATTAGATGTATAAAAATATATACAAGGAAAGGAACATATAGACAAATGAGAAGGAAGTCATTAAAGGGAGATGGCAAAGGGGTAAGGTGTCTGATGTAAAGTCTGATGACCCACCTTCAGTCTCTAGGAACCACAAGTGTTATCTTCTCCCCGCCCCCTCACCACAATTGCCCTTAGCATAACATGTGGGTAGGACTCCATTATAGATCAAAGGTTTGTTTATAGCTGGGATTAGTGTTTACTTTTCTCCTTTGGTAGCCTTCAGAGTACTTTCCTCTTCCAAAGATGCTGGAACACAGGGGAGAAAGCTCTATGTAGGCACCAGCTCAGCTTCTCCATGTTTACCATGTGGGTATTGTTTTCAGTAATGGGTCTTGTTGTCATTTTGTGGACAGCAAGCTCTAGTTTTAGCAAGCGTCATTGGATGACATGAGATGTCCAGTGGAATTCTGTCTCCACCATTATTTGGCGATTTCATTTAGATAACCCTCATGTATATATATATTGTAGGAAGCTTCTACTGTATTAGGTTTCCATACTATCCCTCAACTGCCCCTTAATTTCAGTTGTTTCCTCCCACATTCCCTCCCTCATCTACCTCTCCACTTCTCTCTGTGCTTGATTCTTCCATTCCAGTCCATCCCTATCCATCCATTACTATCCTATTTCCCTTTTTAAAAGGGATATTATCCCTATAGTTCCTTGATACCTTACTTGAACCCTTGGTGGTTCTACAGATTGTGATTTGGTTATCATTGACTTAAAAGCTAATATCCACCTACAAGTGAATACATACCTTATTTCTTTTTCTGGTTCTGAGATACCTCACTCAGGATGATTTTTTCCCCCTAGTTCCACCCATTTACCTGTTAATTTCGCAATGTCATTTTTTAAATGGCTGAGTAATATTCATTAGGTAAACGTACCATATTTATCCATTCTTCTATTGAGGGACATCTAAGTTGTTTCCAATTTCTGCCTATTGTGGAAAGAGCAGTAAAGAACTTGGATGAACAAACGTCTCTATAGTAGAATGAAGTCTCTTTTGAGTATATGCTCAAGAGTGGGATAGCTAAATTTTGAGGTAACTGTCACCCTGATTTCCAGAGTGGCTGTACATGTTTGCACTCTCACCAGCAATGGATAAGTCTTCCTCCTCTTATTCCATGAGCTGTCACTTGTTTTGTTGATCTTAGCCATTCTGACTGGTGTAAGATGGAATTTCAAAGTTTTGATCAGCATTTCCCTGATGGCTAAGGTTGTCGAAATTTTCTTTAAGTGTTTCTTGGCCACTTGAATTTCATCTTTTGAGAATTCTGTTTAGATCTGTAGTCCCATTTTTAATTGTGTTGTTTTTTTCTTGAATTGTATTTTTTAAATTAAAGTTCTTTACATACTTTAGATATTGGCTCTCTATCAAATGTGTAGTTAGTAAAAATTCTTTCCCATTCTGTAGGCTGCTGCTTTGCCTGAATGATAGTGTCTTTTGCTGTGCAAAAGATTTTCAGTTTCATGAGGTTCCATTTTTTTAATTGTTGATCTTAGTGCCTGTGCTAATGGTGTTCTGTTCAGGAAATTTTCTCTTGTGCCGATGAGTTCAAGGCTATCCCCCACTTTCTCTTCTATCAGGTTCAGTGTGTCTGGTTTTATATTGAGGTCTGTGAGCCATTAGGAGTCGAGGTTTTTACAGTGTGCTAAGTATGGATCTACTTGGATTCTTCTAAGTACAGTTACCCAGTTTACCAGAACCATTTGTCTTTTTTTTTCCAGTGTGTGTTTCTGGCTTTTTTAAAATAAAAAATCAGGTGTCCAAAGGTGTATCTTCAATTCAGTTCCATTAATCAATGTGTCTAATTTTTTTTTGCCAATATCATGCGGGTTTTATTACTATAGTCCTGTAGTACAACTTGAAATCAGGGATAGTGATACATCCAGTAGCTCTTTCATTGTTCAGGATTGTTTTAGCTATCCTGTTTTTTTTTTTTTTTTTGTATTTCCATATGTACCTGAAGATCATCCTTTCAAGGTGTATGAAGAATTGTGTTGGAATTTTGATGGTGATTGCATTAAATCTGTAGAGTACTTTTAGTAGGTTGGCCATCTTTCTTCAAAACTTGTTCTTTTTGTTTTTCCTTTTCTCTCTCTCTCTCTTTTTTGTTTGTCTTTTTTTGTTTTTTGTTTTTTTTTTTCGAGACAGGGTTTCTCTGTGTAGCCCTAGCTGTCCTGGAACTTACTCTGTAGACCAGGTTGGCTTTGAACTAAGTAATCTGCCTGCCTATTCCTCCTAAGTGCTGGGATCAAAGGTGTGAGCCGCTACAGTCTGGCTAGACTTGAAGTTCTTATCATACTAGTCTTTCACTTGCTTGGTTAGAGTTACACCAAAATATTGTATTTTATCTGAAGCTATTGTGAAAAGTGTTGTTTTCCTGATTTCTTTCTTCAGTCCTTTTGCCATTTGTGTATAGGAAGGCTACTGATTTTTGTGAGTTTTGTATTCAGGTACTTTGCTAAAAGTGTTATAATAGGAGCTTCCTGATGTAGTCTTAAAGGTCACATATGTATACTATCCTATCATCTGCAAGTAAGATACTTTGACTTCTTTTCCAATTAGCATCCCCTTAATCTCTTTTAGTTGTCTTATTGCTGTAAGACATCTGGCTTTTAGAGACTCCATTGAAAAGTCAAGTTTAATTCTAACAGCTCTGCCTTTATATGCTACTTGGTTTTTTTTCATCCTTGCAGCTTTTAAAAAGTCATTGTTTTGTACATTTAGTCTTTTGAGTAGAGGAGGCTTTCTCTTCTAGTCCAGTGTATTTGGTGTTCTGTATGCTTTTTGTACCGCATATAAACATCTCTTCCTTTAGGCTAGGGGAATTTTCTTATTTTGTTGATAATATTTCCTGTGACTTTCAGCCAGGATGCTCCTCCCTCCATTCCTACTATTCTGAGATTGGGTCTTCTTGTAGTGTCCCATATTTCCTGGATGTTTTGTATCAGGAATTTGTGACCTTTAATATTTTCTTTCTTTCTTTCTTTCTTTCTTTCTTTCTTTCTTTCTTTCTTTCTTTCTTTCTTTCTTTCTTTCTTTCTTTCTTCCTCTCTTTCTCTCTCTCTCTTTCTCTCTTTCTTTCTTTCTTTTTTTCTTTTTTTTTGTTTTTTCGAGACAAGGTTCCTCTATGTAGCCCTGGCTGTCTTGGAACTCACTCTGTAGACCAAGCTGACCTTGAACTCAAAAATCCATCTGCCTCTGCCTCCCAAGGGCTGGGATTAAAGGCGTGCACCACTACCGCCCAGCGAGGTTTAATATTTTCTTTGGTCAATATGTCTATTCTTTTTTTTTCTATCCTGTCTTCAATGGCTGGGATTCACTCTTCCATTTCTCGTATTGTGTTGGCGAGGCTTGTCTCTCAGGTTCCTAAACTCAAGATCCTAAATTTTTAATTTCCAGATTTCTCTCAATTTGGGTTTTCTTTATTGACTCTTTCTTCGTTTGGGTCTTGAGGTGTTGTTTTAGACATTTCCTTCAGCTGTTCTGTTTTCTTAGATTTTTAAAAGGGATTTAAAAATTCATTTCCTCTTTAAAGACCTCTGGCATATTCATAAAGGCTGTTTTCAGGTCTTTTTCCTGGGCTTCAGTCATGTTGGAATATTCAGGGCCTGCTGTGGCAGGGTTGCTGGGCTCTAGTGGAGACACAGTGTCCTGGCTGTAGTTGATTGTGTTTTTGTGCTAGTTCTAGGCATCTGGAATTGGGAACATCTTCATTCTAGGTGCTGATATCTTTTCTTGCTTTTGTTAGTTTTGTACCTTGGCGTATGTTTCCCTTTCTGGTTCTTAGAAGAATGCCGTGCCTGTGTGTTGCCTGGTAGGACATTCTCCTGAGGTCTTGATGGATTTGGCCACTGGGGCTTCTAATTAAAATCTGTTTCTGGGTACTGGGAGCTGACATGTAGAAGTGGAGATGGGCTACAGGAGGTGAGGGGTGTCCACAGGAGGGAGGAAATCAGGGTGCTCCACCAGGATCTGCTTAGTCCCCTGGGACTGGAGGCGGAGAGTGAGGAGAGGTCACAGCAGAAGGTCTGCTGCTGATCTGAGGATGAAACTGGGGGTTGGACTTGGAGGAATGGAGGGAGAGGTGGAGTCTGCAGTCAGCTTATTTGTTTCCCTGGTCAGAGTGGCCATTGAATTCCTAGGGAGTGCCTGCAGGTGTTGGGGGCTGGGATAAAAGAATGAATGGGTGGAGAGAGGTTAGGAGGGCAAGGCCTGGTGATTCCCTGGAGATGAGGCAGAGGGGGAAGGGAGGCTGCAGCAGGTGTTCTGCTACAGAGCTGAGGATGTGACCAGGGGGTTGGATTTAGAGGAACAGGGGGACAGGTGAAGTTAGCCTACCTGCTTCCCTGGTTTGAGTGGCCCAAGCATTCCCAGGGAGTGCCTGCTGGAGTTAGATGCTGGGATAAAGCAATGACTGGGAAGAGAGAATAGGAAGCAAAGATCAGTGGGATCCATTGGAGATGGAGGCAGAGGGGGAAGGGTGGCTGCAGAGGTGATCTGCTGCAGAACTGGGAATGAGACTGGGGGATTGGCTTTCGAGGAGAGGAGGGAGAAGGGAAGATGTGCAGTCAGCCTACCTGCTTGCCTGGCCGGAGTGGCCTTTGGGTTCCCAGGAAATGCTTGCTGGAGTTGGGGTCTGCAATAAAGCAATGAGTAAGGGAAGGACGTTAGGAGGGGAAGATCTGTGTCATCCATTAGAGGGTGGGGTGGAGAGGGAAGGGAGGCCTCAGCAGGTGCTCTGCTGCAGAGCTAGAGATGAAACTGGGGGTTGGGGAGTTGTCTGTGGAGGAGAGCAGGGATAGGTGAAGAGCTGCAGTCAGCTTACCTGTTTCCCTGGCAGAAGTGACCTGTGGGCTCCCAAGGAGAGTCTGCTGGAGTTGGGGGCTGGGATAAGCGTTGTCTGGGGGATGGGAGGCTAGCAGCAGGTGTTCTGCTGTTGGGCTGGGGATGAGAGGGGGAATGGGATTTGGAGGAACTGAGGGAGAGGTGAAGAGCTGCGGTTAGCCTATCTGCTTCCCTGGAAGCAGTAGCCTCTGAATTCTCGGAGAATGAAGGAGTTATTTTCTGACTCTCCAATGTACATTGTGTACAAGTGTGCACATGCATGCATATACAATAAACTAACATTTTTTCCCCATTGGCAAATGAAAATGTCATAGTCAGAAAGAGATCAATGAACTGTACATACCAGTAGTCAAAGACTCAGTCAACATAAAGCAGGAATCATAACAATATAAAAGCATAGTCAAGAGAAATGGGGGATATACTGAGATTATGTAACATTCGTCTATAACTTAAAATAAATTACCTATAATTCTCTAGATTTGAAAAATGACATACGTTTTCAAACCAAAAACTAACAGCATAAAATTCATAGACATAGTGAGTAAAAACCTCATAACATGAAGGAAAAAATATATATATAGGGAAGGGCTAATATAGGGGCGTGCTGGTCTTTGGAATTTCAGAGAGACCAGATACATTCTACTCCTGACATGTTATTTTTTTTAAAGATTTATTTATTTATTATATGTAAGTATACTGTAGCTGTCTTCAGACACACCAGAAGAGGGCATCAGATCTCATTACGGGTGGTTGTGAGCCACCATGTGGTTGCTGGGATTTGAACTCATGACCTTCCAAAGAGCAGTTGGTGCTCTTCCCCACTGAGCCATCTCACCAGCCCCTGACAAGTTATTTATCTAAAATAATCTCTCAATATTTACAGGATTGTTTCAAATGCACCACATCACAATGATGAACAAATTTTCTCCTGCCAGTAGAAGTGTCCCTAATTAAAGAGAAGATAACAAAATCTACTCTTCTGCAGCAGTGAAACAATAGTAAATACTAATGTTGATGCTGTGTGTCAGAAGCAGGCCAGTCAATGATGTTAAGACTTTAATTAATAAAGCCAAAATGCAGGTATAAAGCTACTGGTTTGTTTTACAATGACTGTAATGACGACACCGGAGGCTGTAGCTCTCTGTGATGCAACCTTGCTGTATAATTTGGACAACATGGAAATTCCAATACTACTTTTCTCTGAAGAATTTTCTCAGTAGTTCATATGGACTCTACTGAGACCTTTCTAGAGAATGATGGCTGAATATTTGACTTTACTCCCCCACCCCAAGCAGGTACTGAAACTTCTATGCAGGACACTTACTACAAAGTAGCATTGCCTTCTTACACATTTAAAATTAGAAATAATAAATATATGATACATGGAATGTTATTATTCAGTTTGATCAAGTTTGACAAATGGATGCATATATGGAAACATCATCCAGAATAACTTTTAGAACATCTGTCTAACCATAGAAGGTTTTCTTTTCTTTTTCTTTTTTCTTTTTTCTTTTTTTTGGTTTTTCGAGACAGGGTTTCTCTGTGTAGCCCTGGCTGTCCTGGAACTCACTCTGTAGACCAGGCTGGCCTTGAACTCAGAAATCCGCCTGCCTCTGCTTCTCAAGTGCTGGGATTAAAGGCGTGCACCACCAATGCCCGGCCATAGAGGGTTTTCTTATTCTTTTTGTAGTCTTCTTTGTTCACTCATCCTTACAGGTTATTTCTAGGTTTTATTGCTGTAGATTATTTGTGTATTATTTAAAAAATTATACAGTAATAACAATAAACAATAAAAATAATCTTATGAACCAGTTGAGGATCTTTTTGTTAAGGACCATCAGTTAGACTGGACAAGGTAACAATGAATGCTAAAAGTATTTTAAATATTGAAATAAGATAACTTAGATCTTTATATTTTCTAAATTACTCGTATGGGAGGACAAAATAAAGACCTAGTTAGAGTTTCCTTAGAGACTATCACTACACGCAAAGATACACAATTAATTTTTAGGTATAAGAAAAGACAGAGAAAACAGATTAAAAGAGACAACTAGCAAATTACGTGTAATACTTTGTGTTAAAAATAGAAAAATATAAAAAAATATCTAAAAAATAATGAAGAATTAAAATGGCTGGTTCAAGTATACTGAGAACTCTGCTATAGTTAATGGGTCAGAATTACTGAAGGCTTTGGTAGTAATTTTTAGAGTTTAGTATCTATTTACTTATATATCTATATATACTAAGTTCAAAATAGTAAGAATGTGAATGTCATTTATAACATCCAAAGGAGAAGATGGAGACTAACAAGCCAAAACAAAAGATGCTAAACAGAAAACAAGATAATGGAAACGAGTGAAAAATATATTAATAAAAAAAAATAATCCCAACAGATTAACCTCACTGAGCAAAATCAGGATTATTAAAAGATCTTTTCCTAACATTTCTATAAAACTAGGGTGTTTGGGCTTTTTCTTTTTTGTACTTTTAGTCAAAATGTGCCCCCTTATCAACTCAATTCATCTAACATTCATATTTTTTCATACAATGAATTTAAATTGCTTTTTAAAAACCCACGAACTGCTTGGAATTCAGAGGACATGTACTTAAAGTCAGAGATCTTCCTTGATATTTGATTCCTATCCCAATATTATGGTGTGTTTTTGTTTGTTGTTTTGTTTTTTTAATTGGCAGGTACTACATTTCTAGCTGCTGCTTTCAATTCTCCTATATTCCACATCTAGCTTCTGAGTGTGACAAATCATGGTTTACTTTCACCTGAGCACTGCTAATTTGAAGTATCTGGTACAAAGAGTAATTCTATAACTGAATTTGCATTGACCACCTAGGAATCGTTTCTAGTCTATAATGTGCCCCAAATGTAACTTCATCATCCAAGTTCCTCGATACAGAATAAAAAAGCTTTTATCATTAGCTTCAATTTTTGCAGTATGTATTCAGATGAGTTTTCTTGGGGTTTTTCTACCTTACACTAGGCAACAAACATACTGGTAAGTTGTTTTGTTTTGTTTTGTTTTATTTTTTTCTCAGTCCTTGGTACACTAATGTGAACCTTGATAATGCTATTTAATATGGACTAAGAACTACAGTTTTTGTATTGTTTTCCCTAAAACTCTACTTTTTTCTACCTCTTGGAATATTCTAGAAGGTTTAACAAAAAAATTGTTTGGTTTCAGACCAAGGGACTGAGGTACATATTTTACATACCAAAGCAGACCTGACATGGACCTGGTTCTCCTAGCATACCTCACTCCGTCCCTGCATGGCACACCCTGCCCCCAACCTTGAATTTTCTAGCCCAGGGGCTGGGCAGCCCTTTCCCCCAGAGGTTTCTCCATATATAATCCTGTGCCCCCCCTCCTCTCTCCCCCCCTCTCTCTTTTCTCTCTGAGTGCTCACCCCTTTCTTTCTCTCTTCCTCTCATATCCCCTTCCCGCAAAGCGACTTCCCTGTCCTTGGGGCCAGTGAACTCGCCCACCAGAGAGGAGCTTCCCAATAAACCAGCCTTTATTATAATGTAATCTGGCGTAAATTGGCTCATTTCACCCACAGCAGAGAAAGGACCTATCAAAAATGTCTTAGTACTTACTATGGCTGCCCTCAGTCACCCTGGAAAAACAGGATGATGGGAGGGGGTAGTGCAGGGGGCTCATGTGGGTGGGAGAGTTTGAGCCAGTTTTTCAAGCTTCAGCCATCTCTTGGCAAATAAGGCTTGCATTTAAACAAAATTAATAATCTGAGCAGAGTGTTTGAGCTATCATGAAATCAGTGCCATCCAGGGTAATCCTGCTAGGATCTAAAGAGAAAAGACAGTGTGCTGAAAAACTGGGATTGAATTGTGGGGCTAGAGAGATGGCTCAGAGATTAAGAGCACCAACTGCTTTTCCAGAAGTCCAGAGTTCAATTCCCAGCAACCACATGGTGGCTCATAACCATCTATAATGGGATCTGATGTCCTCTTCTGGTGTGTCTGAAGAGAGCAATGGTGTATTCATATATATATATATATATATATATATATATATATATAAAATCTTTAAAAAAGTAAATTACTGGTTTGTGGTCTGTTAAGCTAATTTACCCACAGTCTCTGCACAGCAGCCAATTTGAGTATCCATGAAATAATAGAAAAGACTTGTAGTGAGCGAGGTGTGAAGACTAGGACTTACATTTCCAGGTGGTCCAGTCATGTCTAAGGGATGAAAGGCATTCACTTTGGTTAATTCTCATTTAAACTCTGCAGGAGGCATGGATGATTATGACGCCTTTAATCCTAGCACATGGGAGGCAGAGGCAGGCAGAATTCTGAGTTCGAGGCCAGCCTGGTCTACAGAGTGAGTTCTAGGACAGCCAGGGCTACACAGAGAAACCCTGTCTCGAAAAACCAAAACCAAACAAACAAATAAAACAAAACAAAAGAATGAAGCCTTCAGATAAAGTCTCAGCTCAGATGCTTTCTGACCTAACTGATCATCAAAAAAACATAGAGCCTGTAATCAAGCTTTTTTCTGTCTTTCCTTCCTTCTTTCCTTTTTTCTTTTTTTAAAATAAAAAAAAATGTTTTTCTTTTTTTTGAGACTGGGTTTCTCTGTGTAGCTCAGGCTATCCTGAATTCACTCTGTATACCAGGCTGGCCTTGAACTCAGAGATCCATGTGCCTCAGCCTCCTGAGTGCTGGGATTAAAGGTATGTGCCACCACAACCTAGCCCATATTTTTTCTAATTCATAGATTTCTCTGGTTTCTGGAAGGATCAAATGGCTCATGCCATACTGCCAAAGTCCACACATAGCCAGACAGTCATTGGAGTCTTTTCCTCCTCTAAGAAAGGAAATCTCGAGATTTCAGGTGTTTGTATATCCTCAAGATGTAGGGCGTGGCTTATAAGCATCAGGTGGAAACCCCACTACCAATTACAAAGTAGTCTGTTTATCTCATTTCTGGAGATACCTTGTTCACACAAATCTCTCTTACACTTTTTTGCCTCAGAAGGGAAACCAGC
>JADRCC010312620.1:0-13092 GCA_019843855.1 Hylomyscus alleni | reverse complement strand
CTACTTGGTATCTTACTCTTCATATGGCATGTCTTTTTTTTTATTGCTGTGAAGAAACACCATGACCTGCTCCATCATTTCTATCACCACCACCACTTCCACATGAACATGGGTAGTGCTACCCCTGCCAACACAGTTCCCCTCAGTGTTGGAATCCCCACCACATTCAGCCACCTAAATCTCTAAATGGATCTAAGGCTGGCTCCACAAGACAGAACTCAAGCCTAGTATGTTAAGTAGGCCCCAAATCCCACAGATGGTTAGGTCATAGGCATAAGGGGGTAACCTAATATTATTCTGAAAAATGGTTATAAAGAATAAACTGTCCCCAAGTTCTCTTTATATTACTGTGTCTCCCAACCCATACAAGAGAAGCTTCTTTTTACAACATATTGTGATTAATAAAGTGACTCATAAACTGGATGGTATGCAGACAATAACAGACTGTGGACTGCCCATCTCTAAATGGGACATCAATATCACACTTTCTCTTCCATAAGTCTCAGGGAGCATCATGGATGAGGGTGTAAAAAGATTTTAAGAGTCAAACATATTGGACATCTGCAGCAAAACTCTTCTTGACAGATATGACAGAGCCGTTGAATGCATGGACTCACAACAGTTGTGAATACATTTATTAGACTAAAGCAGCCAAAATCCATGCATGGATGAGGGATGGGGGAGGAGCTCATGAAATCTGACCCTCAAATAAAGACCTATTGTCAACTGATGGCTGTTAGAGGAGAAGAGTCAGTTTTCTTTAATGATGTCATCCATGAGAGGCTGCCTATGTTCCTGTAGATTGGTAGCACTGCATGGACTCAGCACACAAAGTGGGGAGAGAGAAACATGTGAAAAATAGGGGATGAATTGGCAGGGATGGAAAGTGGGGTAGCACTGATCAAAATGTGCTATAAGTGTATATGAAATTTTATCACTGGGAGGCCTGCTCTTTTCTGAAGGGAAATGGAGAAGGAGTAGATCTGGGGGGAGAGGGAAGGTGTGTGGGGAGGAAATGGGAGGAGAGGAGGAAGGGGAAACTGCAGTTGGGATATAATATATGAAAGAAGAACAAATAAATAATAAAATAAAATTTAAAGATATAGAAATTAAAAATCTTTATATCATTCTTCTAATTACCACACTTTGATGAAAAGCTTATAAAATGACACAAAACCCAACAGTTGTCATACAACCTCCTACAACCTGACATTACTAAATATCAATATTAAAATTAACAATAACAAAAATTCAAATACCTGTTAAAACATAACATGTATCATGTCAAGCATTTTACATATAGTTTAATTCTCAGAACTCCATGAAAAAGGTATACTGCCATTTTATAGACTATGACAATTGAGGCATTAAGAGATTAAGTAATGTGTAACGGTCATACTACTAGAAAATGGTATTAAAATCCAGACAGTCTGATTCTAAAGTTCAGGCTCTTAATCACTACAGTCTTGTTGCTATTCACAATCAACATGATTATGATGTTTTATAGTCATTGTGATATTTACAGTATAATCACCTTGGAGATATATATGCATGTCTGTGATAAATTATCTAAAGTTAATTGAAGTAGGAAGATCCACCTTAAATATGGGCAACATCATTTCCTGACCTGGAGTTCTGGACTGAATAAAGAAGAGAAGCAAGCTAAGAGTCTGCATACATTGCTTTCTGCCTCCTAAATATGAGGCACGATATGATCGGCTGCCTCAAGATTTTATTTCTATGATTTCCTCACCATAATGGACTAAACCCCCACACTGTGAGCAAAAACAAACTATTCTTCAAGTTCCTTTTATCATTTATTTTGTCATAACAATGAAGAAAGTAATAAATACCATGATTAATCAATCACTGATTGCTTTTAATGTGAAAAATTTAAATCTGTTAAAGATCTCCACATATTTATTTTTTCAAAACACTTACAATAAACTACATAAAAAATGTAAAGAAATATGTGAGAGTAGAAAAAAGTAATTAATGGCATATTTCAACCTATGCCTTTGGCTTGATATAAGGAAAAGATTAAGCTAATACTCTAAACATAAAAGGATTCACAATGAGTTGTACCCAGCCAAAACTTCAGCAGAGGTACATAAGGTGATGAATTATCAGTCAAAAAACTTTGCTTCAATGCTAAGTTTTAGGAAATTACTTTTGTATAATGAATATAATTTTCTTAAAAAAGTTTCATTAATGGCTACTGAGAGACTGGTTGTTTTGCATGTCTCATTGCTACCTTTCTTATCACAATATGATAATATCATAGACATGAGAAAGGAAACAGAGAAACAAACCACCTTAGTATAAAATTTAAGACCATTCCCATATTATCTTAGCCATCAGTGAAATTATTCTAATTCTCTGGGAAAAATATATTCCATACTTACTGAATCCACAAGGTTTTCTGTTTTATCTATCAGCAATTCCAACCTTTCTCCACGTTGAGCAACCAAATCTGAAAATATTTTTAGAAATAAAAATAACATTTTATATTAGAAATAAAGAAACCCACCTACCAAAGCCAAGGTCCTAAAACTGAGATCCAAATTCTATGAAGTCACTATTTGACTACAGAAGAAAAGCAACTGACCCCAATTCAAGACAACAGGTAGTTGCAAAAAGAGACAACAGACAAGCAGTTTCCCAAACAGTTTATTTATGGAAACAGGTAACTTGTCCATTTGCCCCTAATAAGCACCTCTACTCTTTCCCTATCATTACACCATCCCCCACCCCAGATTAGAGACTATAAACTGTGTTCTTTTGAACTCTGGTCATTGAATGACTGGGTCCTTTGCCCTGATCACAGTGAGGTTAGAACTCAAGATGGCACCTCTTTGGCATTAAACAATGCCCACTCTAGTTTTTTGAGGTCATCTAAGTTCCCATTTTTATTTCTTCCTGTAAACTTAATCATTACATATCCTTAAAATACAAACGTAGTTTTGAGGCCAGTAAGACAACCCAGAAGGTAAGATTTTTTTGTCACCAAGCATGACAACTAGAATTTAATCTCCAGAATACACATAAAGGTAGGAGAGAAAAGGCTCCACAGAGTTGTCCTCTGATCTTCACATCTACACTGTGGCATGTACCAGGTACCACACATAGATAATTTAAAAAATTAAAATATGAATATAACAAGAGACTGATTCAATAATTTCAAAACTCTGCATTGGAAAAATCAATGCCTAGATAGCTTTAAAGATGAATTCTATATAAAATATTTCAAGAAAAATACATACCAATTTATCAAGTATGTATTTTTCTCAAAAAAATCAAAAGAAAGGAATATTTTTCAACTTACTATATGGGTCCAGTAATATCTTGGTATTAAAGTCAAACAAAGACATCACAAGAGGATCCAGGGTGTGACTCACTTGGCAGAGTTCTTTGCTAGCATGCATAAACCCTGGATTTAATCCTTAGTACTGTATAAACTGGTACACACCTGTAATCTCAACACTATGGAGGTCAAATCAGGGTGTGATGGTTAGTTTTAATTGACAGCTTGACACACTTTACAATCACCTGGGAAGATAGTATGAATGAAATATTGTCTAGATCTGATTGGATTGTGGATATATCTGTGGAGAATTGTCTTGATTGCCTTAACTGATGCAAGAAGACCCAGCCAAAATATGGGTGGCAACTATTCCTTGGTTTTTGGCTGAGACATATAAGAGAAGAGAAAGGTAGATGAACACTAAGTATGCATGCATTTATTTTTTTTTATATTCTTCACTGTAGATGTGATGTAACTGACTGTTTTAAGCTACTGCCTTTGTGATTTGCTGCTATGATAGACTATAACATGAAATTATAAGCTGAAATAAACCTTTTCTTTTCTAAGATTTTTCTCAGGGTATTTATTAAAATAACAGAAATAAAACAAAAATGCAGGAGAACCAGAATTTCTAGATCTTCCTTAGCTAAATAATAAGTTTGAGAACAGCTAGGGATACAGAAGCCTGTCTCACAAAAAGGACACTATAAATGGAGAAAACAAGTAAGCTAACAACCCCTGACACACTCCCATACTCCCCGCCCTCTCTCATAGTAAGATGAGCCACCATGGGCTGGTGACCTTGGGTTCTGTAAGAAAGCAGGCTGAACAAGCCATAGAGAACAAGCCAGTAAGCAGCACCCTTCCGTGGCCTCTGCATCAGCTCCTGCCTCCAGGTTATATAGCCCTGCTTGAGTTCATGTCCTGACTTCCTTTGATGACGGACTACGATGTAGGAGTATAAGGCAACTAAAACCCTTCCTACTCAAGTTGCTTTTGTTCATGGTGTTTCATTGCAGCAATAGTCACCATAACCAAGACACTTCTTGATACACAGGCCAGGGAAGCAAGTAGGGCTATCTGTAGATCTTCAATGTTTCCTTCTTTCTTCAAAATCCAATGCCCTAGTCTCACTCCTAGCTCTAAAACAAAACACCTGCTGTGGCCTACCCTCCCTTTCTGCCACCATTTTAAAGGATCACACAGATATTCCCCTCCAATATTCTTCCAGTCAAGCCTTCCAGAGAAGCAAATAGGATAGTGAAGAAGGTAGGTGAGCTTCAGCTCTTTACTTTTCCTTCCTTTCTTCCAAGTTTAATACCCAAGTCTCATCCCCAGCTCTGTAGCAGACTACCTGCTGTGGCCTCTCTGCCTCTATTCCCAGGGTATAAGCAGATGATAATTAAACAACCTCCTACCCTCCCTCCAGTGGACCCCCCTCAGCCTCTCTCTTCTAGCTGTTTCCCATTCCTAATTGCCAGTTCCCAATACCTAGAAACATACTCAACCAGGAAGCCCCAATGGAATACTTAGAAACATTCCTTACCAGGCAACACAGTCACCACACCCTCCTAAGAACCAGAGAGGGCAACAGAAATCAAGGAACAAAATACACACTCAACCAAGGCAAGACCAGATATCAGTACCTAGGTCAGTAGTTATCAAACTATGGGGTCATAAGTCAGATATCCTGCATATCAGATATTTATATTATAATTAATAACAGTAGCAAAAGTATAGTTATGAAGAAGCAATGAAAATAATTTTATGGTTGTGGTGAGCACAATATGAAAAACTGTATTAAAGGTTCATATCACTAGGAAGGTTGAGAACCACTGACCTAGATGGTGAAAACAAGGAAGACTGTTTCAGCTTCTCTACAGTAATCTGACTAAAATCTAGTCCATTGTTATTTGTGTTCATATGAATGAAACTACGCCATTGAAACATACCTATGTTTCTGACCATTATTCCTTTCAGTTCATCCACTTGTGCTTGAGTCTCCATCACTCTGTCTAGGCTCTTATTCTCGGAGTGATGCTTCTACAAGATATTAAGTTTTAACTTGCAATATTAAGGTATTATTTATAATAATAAATAAAGAATAATAACGTATACTGAAGAATGCTATCAATTATGGTTCTATTATATAAAAGAAATATCAGAGAAATAGTTTTAGATTTAGGAAAAATACTGGCAATATAAAATTTGCTGACATATTAGATGCATCTTAGTATAAATATTTTAAGTAAAATTTAGTGAATGTGTTACAATATATGAAATATATAAGACTCTTAGGATAGAAGTGAGGGGATATATAATCTGTGCTTATAAAAGAAGGAAGGAGAAATTTAAAAATGACTATAGTTGGGATGAAGAGAGATGGGATAAGATAAAGGTACCCTTGATTCTTCACTTCTTTAATATGAAATAGAGGCATGCTCACTTTTTTAAAAAATCTGTTCTTTTATCTGATATGATCACAACATTGGCTTCTCACAAGATCTAGAATCTAAAACACTTATGATAGTATATATTTTGATATTATTATTCATGCTAACAACTATAAATATTACAATATTATTTAATCCACTATAAAACTGTTTGATATTTTCATTATCTCTATTTGTTATAGAGAGGAAATTAGTAATTTAAAGGATCAAACACAGACTAGAGCTAATAACAAACCAGTTAATAGTTTTGCTGCTACTTAGAATGTATTTAAAAATAGGAAAAGAGAAACTAATTAAAAATGTATAGTTTTCCATAGTTACAATGAAATTATAGTTAGAGGTTATATCTTTGCACTCAATCTTATGAATAAAAGAAAAGTATTTTGAAAGATGCTGACCATCATTTATATCATTAAAATGCAGATTAAAAACGCAATGAGATGCTAATATATACCTACTAAAATGGCTAGAATGAATGACAGACATAATAAATGTTGACAAAGATGAAGAACACTGGAACTGATAATGAGAATTTAAAATGGTACAATAACTTTGGAAAAATAGTGTAATAAATTTTTAAGTTACATATTACTTACCATATGGCCCAGAAATTTCATTCCTAGCTATTTACCAAAGAAATAAAAACATATGTCCACACAAAGACTTGAGATTCACAGAGCTTTACTCATGATAGTTAAAAACTAATTGCAATGCAAATATCTAGCAACAGATAGATGGATAAAACATTATCTATACAGTATTGTTCAGCAGAAAAAGGAAATATGTTGATTTACTCAACATGGATAAGCAGTATAAGCATTATAATGAGAGAAAAAAAAAAACAAGACCCACCAGAGTACCTACTTTCTGACTGTACTTAAAGAAAAATCTAGAAAAGATAAAACTCATCTACAGAGATAAAATATAGATCAGTAATTTGCTGGGTTAGAATATTTGGGTTGGTGACTTACTAGAAAGGGGGATGGGGAAAGTTTAAGGTAATGGAAAGGCTTTTTATCTTGACTATGATAGCATTTCAGAGTTACACACATACCATCAATTCAGTTGACAATGAGTAAGTTATGCAGATGAACAGATTTTCACATGACTAATTTGAGCTATTCAAAAATGAAACTTACTTCATGGATGAGAAAAAGGTTTATATATAGGTTAAAAGGCCAGTTGACATGTTTAGTGGATTTAAGCTTATGAAAAAAAAGAATAATGATGCAAAAATACTCAATAAAATTCTTGCAAACCGAATCCAAGAACACATCAAAACTATCATTCACCATGATCAAGTAAGCTTCATCCCAAGGATGCAAGGTTGGTTTAATATATGAAAATCCATCAATGTAATTCACTATATAAACAAACTTAAAAGAAAAAAATCACATGACCATCTCCTTAGATGCAGAAAAAAGCATTTGACAAAATACAACATCCGTTCATGATAAAAATATTGGAGAGATCAGGATTTGAAGGTTCATACCTAAACATAATAAAAGCAATTTACTGCAACCAACAGCCAATATCAAATTAAATGGAGACATATTTGAAGCAATCCCACTGAAATCCTTGACAAGACAAAGATGCCTACTCTCCCTAAATCTATTCAATACAGTACTTGAAGTATTAGCTAGAACAATTAAGACAACAAAAAGAGATCAAGGGAATACAAATTGTTAAAGAAGAAATAAAGGTATCACTATTTGCAGATGATATGATAGTATACATAAATTCTACCAGAGAACATCTCCAGCTGATAAACAACTTCAGCAAAGTGGCCGGATATAAAATTAACTCAAATAAATCAGTAGCCTTCCTTTATACAAAGGGTAAAAGGCTGAGAAAGAAATTAGGGAAACAACTCCCTTCACAATAGCCACAAATAATATAAAATATTGGAGTAACTCTAACCAAACAAATGAAAGATCCATATGACAGTAACTTCAAGTCTCTTAAGAAAGAAATCAAAGAAGATCTCAGAAAATGGAGAGATCTCTCATGCTCATGGACTGGCAAAATTAACATAGTAAAAATGGCTATCCTACCAAAGGCAATTTATAGACTCAATGCAATTCCTATCAAAATCCCAACACAATTCTTCAAAGACATGGAAAAAGCAATTCTCAAATTCATCTGGAAAGGCAAAAAACCCAGAATAGTTAAAACATTTTTTTTTTGAGACAGGGTTTCTCTGTATAGCTCTGGCTATCCTGGAACTCACTCTGTAGACCAGGCTGGCCCAACTCAGAAATCCACCTGCCTCTGCCTCCCAAGTGCTGGGATTAAAGGCATGCACCACCACTGCCCAACTCGAAAACAATTCTTAACAATAAAAGAACGGCTGGGGGAAATCACCATCCCTGACCTCAAGCTTTACTACAGAGCAATAGTGATAAAAACTGCATGGTATTGGTACAGAGACAGACACATTGATCAATGGAATAGAATTCAAGACCCAGAAATAAAACCACACACTTACAGTCACTTGATCTTTGACAAAGATGCTAAAAATATACAATGGAAAAAAAAGGCATCTTCAATAAATGGTGCTGTCTGTATGTAGAAGAATGAAAATAGACCCATATTTGTCACCTTGTACAAAGACCAATTAGTTTTCTACACTAAAATGAACCCTTTAAATCTTTTAATGGGGAAACTTTATTATGTTGTATTCTACAGGTCAGGGCCCCTAGACTCATGGTGTTTGAAGGTAATAAAGAAGAAAATATAAATCAAAACACTATGACCTGAGAAAAACCTTACCAGTTGTGCAGCCAAAACACTCGAAAACTCACTATTCATGGCATAAGGAAGTGCAGTCTGTGCTCTTGAACCATAAGTTGTTTGGAACCTCTTCTTTACTTCATTCAAAAAACTGAAGGCTCGAGAACGTTCAAAATCCTGTAAAATGACCAATGTTGTACTCATATTTACAAAGTAAATAAATATATGTGGCAGACTGGTAACAATACAATAGGTAATGTTTACTGACAAATGACTCCATGTGGAAGAACCAGAATTGACCCTGTTTCCTAGATCAGGAACCAAAGACTCCAAAAGACAACTAACTTGCCATACATCAAATAGCTAGTAAACTAAAAAGCTGAGAGCCAAATCTAAACTAAATACAATGGTATTCAGAGGTCAGAAACTGATTTTTAATTCCTCCAGTTCTTTCACATAATCTATTGCAAGAACCAATGGGGCTGGCGAGATGGCTCAGTGGGTAAGAGCACTGACTGCTCTTCCGAAGGTCCTGAGTTCGGATCCGAGCAACCACATGGTGGCTCACAACCACCTGTAATGAGATCTGATGCTCTCTTCTGGTGCGTCTGAAGACAGTTACAGTGAATTATGCCAGAGCATGCAGGGCTGGCAGAGGTCCTGAGTTTAATTCCCAGCAGCCACACACATGATAGCTCACAGCCATTTGTACAACCATAAGCAAATAAAATAAATCTTAAAAAAAAAGAACCAACATAATGAGATAGTCAATGAATCCATAAAAATAGTATAGTTTGAGGGCTGGAGAGATTGCTCAGTATTAAGAGTGCTAGTTGCTCTATGAAAAGACCCAAGTCTGGTTCCAGCACCCAGGCTGGGCAACTCACAACTGAAATCACAGCTTAAGAATTTTGCTGCTCAGGCTGGAGAGATGGCTCAGTGGTTAAGAGCACTGATTGCTCTTCAGAGGTACTGAGTTCAATTCCCAGCAACCACATGGTGGCTCACAACCATCTGTAATGAGATCTAATACCCTCTTCTGGTGTGTCTGAAGACAGGTACATTGTACTCACATACATTAAATAAATAAATAAATACATACATAAATATTTTAAAAAAATTTTGCTCATCAACTTTGACCATTTGAGATTCTATGACAATTTTCATCTATTCCAACATTTTCACATTGGTCCTTTCAGATAAAGCTGGACTTTATTGTAAAACCAGAGCTAAAAGCCATTGTGATGATCAATGTAATTAAACATCATTTCCACTTAGTTTAAACCAAAGTTTAGGTAAACCGGAGTCCTTCTCCTGCATATATGTTATGGTTGTTAGCCTCCTACTTTTGTGGATTCCTAACAGTGAGAGTTGAGGTAGCTCTCATTCTTTTGTCTGCTCTTGGGAACCTTCTCCTCCTATTGGGTTGCCTTGCCCAGCCTTGATAGAAGGGTTTGTGCCTAGTCTTACTATATCTTGTTATGCTGTGTTTAGCTGATGCCCCTGGGAGGCCTGCTCTTTTCTAAAAAGAAATGAAGGAGAAGGGTAAGTCAGGGGACACTGGGAAGAATTGGGGGGGAAGGGACTGGGAGGATTGGCAGGATATATTAAAACAAACAAACAAAAAATCTGAAAACAAAAATAACAATCATAAATACCACTTTCAACATACTGTATGTTGATACATGTTTAGAGAGATTAAGCAAAAACTATCAAAACTGAGCTGAATTATACATATTTAAGTATCAAACTTTGTCATAAGATGCTTTTTATATCAAAAGCAAAGTGTAGAAAAAATTTCTATACTCTATTACCATTACCCACCATCGGTACAGATAATTAATAATTGGCTGCATTAGTATACATAGTGAAATAGCAATATATCTTCAAGTTACTTACATCATCAGTGATACAAAGATACACAATCCTGTCTTGGCAGATGTAATGAAACAAATAACTGTAGAATAAAAGATACAAAATTTACTGTAGTTTTAAGCATTGCCTACTTTACTTCTAAGTTCTAGCTGTATATAAGCCATGTCAAACTTCACTATAGTGATTACAAATACAATCCATTTTCATCTTCCCCTTCCTCATGCATTTCTATCTTTGGTTAAACTAACAGGAATGAATAAAAGAGAAGTTCTCTTTCCTAAATATAATAACATGCATCTACCATTAAAATGCTAGCTAGAAAAGCATAATTGGATTCTTAAGGCCTAAAGGAGAGATGATGTCTTAGAAGAGACACACAATTAATTAATTCCCAGAAGGCCATAAGGTTTTTGTTTTTGTTTAGCTTTTCCTGGCAAACACCTTCAGTAGCAAATTCTCTGTACGTTTGTCATGCATTTGAGTGTCTGCTTTGAGCAAGTGAATATGCAAGAGAGTAAGGATACAGACTGTAAAACCATCAGTTCCTGTTTTTTGGGATCATAGTACAAGCAATTATAATGCAGTATGGCAAATAAGTTGATAAGGAAATTGAGGGTATTATATAGTATTCTAGGGACACAGAGGAAGCAGGTAATGGACATTTACCAAAGGGTAAAAGTGATATTTATCTGAACTCTAAAGAATAAGTAAAAGATGCAAAGAGTCAGCCAAGAGTATACAAAAGTGCAGAATTAGGCAGTGTAAGAATATGGATATAAAAGAGCACATACTAAATATTGGAGAGTAAAATCTGTTCACATGACAAAAGTAAAGAACATACAGGAAAAGAAGTAATAGCCTAGACAGATGATAGTGGTAAAGTAAGTAGATACTGGATTATACAAAAATTTTATAAACTGCCTTGAGAAAAATTCAAAACAGTTTTGCTTTGGGCAGGTAATGTTATTATATGATAATATCTGAAATCAGTATGTAATTCATCACCTTAGCTCCAGTCCTACATATGCTTCCATCTATCATACTTCATATTTTTAAAACATGCTTTGTCTTCCTGAACAGATTTTTAAAAACAAGTACAGTAACCATACACCAATTAAAGGTAAGAACTATTACAAATATTATGAAGAAACAAAGAAATTAAACCCTAATAGTAAATTGTTAAGTATGGGTACAAAACAAAATCAAGGACTAAGGTAGTAGAAGACAAAGTCATTGAAGAAAAAAATGGAGATATAAGAAAAAGAATGAGCTGACAAACTTGTAGAAGACAGGTAAATATTTGGTGAGGAAGTGAAATATAATTCTGAAGTTTTAGGTTTAGCTGACTGAGTGCCCAGCGAAAATATTCCATATATATAATGTGGATGTTTTAATTTTGGTATACAGAAGTAAAAGTTATCTTATTGAGATGACAAATATGATTATGTGATTGAAATTAGGGCAGAGAGTTAAAAAGAAAAAAAATCCAGTGATTAAACCTCACCTAATAAACTCCTAAAAAAGGAGGAACAGGTGAAGAAGACTTGGTTAGAGATCACAGAAATGTATAAAATATTTTCTTTTACTAAAACTTACATTGTACTTATATTTCCTAGCTTCCCTTATAGCTAGAGATAGTTATGTTACTAAATTTTGACTCTAATAATACTAGTGGAAGAAATATTCCCTTCCTCACTCTAAAAGAATTCCATTTTTTTCCAGCATTTTCATAGGCACTGATTAGCAACAATACATTGTAAGCATGCAATGTTTTGAATAAACTGTAAACCCATACTCACAAGTCACTGAGATTATTTAAGCCCTATTACAATCTCTGGGCCCCCAAACCTAAACTGTTCAGATGTAGACTATAAAACCTGTTTATTTTTTGTTGTTTTTTAAAGATTTATTTTACACACACACACACACACACACACACACACACACACACACACAGTAGATGTTTACAGATATACAGAAGAGGGCATCAGATCTCATTACAGATGGTTGTGAGCAACCATGTGGTTGCTGGGAATTGAACTCAGGACCTCTGGAAGAGCAGTCAGTGCTCTTAACCACTGAATCATCTCTCCAGCACCTATAAAACCTGTTAAGTTCTCAAAGATGACACATTCTTTGACATTTATAAAAGTCTGGTAAAAAAGATGAGTTTCTCCAAGAAAGTAGAATCACTAACCACACCCCATTCCAAATGCTTGTGAAGTAATTATTTGATCACTGATAGTAAGAAATGATTTCTATGTTTTCTTGTTATTCTCTTTTACAAATAAAAGTTTGTAACTCTCATTCTAGTGATCCTGTTTTTATTTCAATATTGTTGATGGGAGGATGATAGCAGGGAAAACATATGACTTGTTCTGATTTGTTCTTTGTTCTTTTTTTTTTTTTTTTTTTATGACCACAAGGCCATAGGACTCCTAGACCAGATGGAAAGGACTGTGCATCACCCAGGAACTATGGACATACAGCAAAACACAGCAACCAGATGAATCTTTAGAGCTAGATATGTTCAATATTTGAGAAGAAAAGTTCATCCATGTATTTTAATGGCCGGAGAAGTAAAATGGAAGACTTTTTCTGCTATAATAAATTCTTCCAGAGTAAGAGCTTTACTTAAACCTAGAACCACAGAGCCAAAGATGACAGTTCCTAGCTTCCCATCTGGCTAGCTTGACTACATGACTATATAGTGAGGAGGGAAAAAAA